>LYUA01000359.1:499831-514835 GCA_002093875.1 Calopteryx splendens
GGGGGGGGGGATGTGAAAAGGAGAAAAAAAAGAAGACTAGAATCCGTAATGTGCGCCTAGGGGAGAATGGAAAGCAGGCAGTGAGGCGTGAATAAAAATTAAGAACGCGTGACGGAGCGACACACAACTTAGGGGAGGGAGTTTTCTTTCCACTCAACCGTTCTTCGCTTCTCTCTTTCTCTTCTTTTTGCCAACATTTTCGCGCAAGAGTGCGACCCACAAAACATATATGAGGAAATGTACATTTATGAAGACTTTGCTTAGAAGTCGTGATTGCAAATGAGCGACGAGGCATTGGGATCGAAATCAAACATTCTCACTTTTCGAGATTTTTTTGTATTTAAAAAAAACGTCGGTGTATGTTAACATACATCGACATGCACCCCTTCATGCTTTACTGGCCACCAGAGGTGTAATTTACTTTTGAATTCTATAGAGGAAAGTACTTTTTTATAGGTAAAGGAAAATAGAAAGTTGGTTAATATTTTAATGTCTTAATTCCTCTTGGGATTTCATGATTTCTTTCGAAAATATAAAACTATTCTTAATGGCTATATAGGATTTGATTGAGAATCTAGCTAATTATTAAATTATTCTAATTAAACACAAATCAGATAAAATATTGAATTATTGAGAAGATTATTTAAAGAAGACAAAGAAGGAAAATTTTCAACAAGTTAAAAAGGAAACAGTAATGTTTAGTCAAAAGATTTTTTTACTACATTCGTTCTGGTACCAACTTAGATTTTAGTGGCATATTTCCATGAGGGAAAATTACTTAGTAAATTCAAATTTTTACTGTTAGTAATGTGCCTTAATGATAAAAAGTAAGTGCATTGAGAATTTTGCTTCGCAATATTTATTCTTAGTTTGAGACAGTGGGTTATAATGCAAGTAAAATAATAATATAATAAGTCAAATAAAAATTTATTTATAGGTAAGTAAAATTGTGCATTTGAAGGAACAAAGATATAGCTTTCTTGGTTTCTGGGTCAATTGATACTAATTTCGGAATAACTTCAGTGCACCATGATACTCAAGGCAAATATTTCAATGTGCTAACTGGTTTATGGAGTTAGCGCTCTAGAAATATCGCATATTACCTCCTAACAAGTCACATGAAAGAGCCCTTATTCTGATTATCTTGGTATTGAACCAAGGAAGCGAGAACCTTGGGACATAAGTATTGTCCAAGTTATAATTCGGTAAATAGCTTGGCAGGATTGCGCCGATAGGTGAGAAGCGATTCTTTCGCTAACCATGAGACCGCAACTTGAAGTACAGTTTTGGCAGTTTTTTAACGTAAAATGAATAATTTATAGTATGCTAATGGTTACCAATTCCCTCACCAATCATGAAACAGTAAATTTACTTCAAACAAATAAACATTCACGCCACGCCAAGAACAGTATTTTTAAATAGGCTGGATTTACAATGGCTAGAGTAGGTACAGGTTTAGCCCGTATAAGGCCCAGCTTTGACTCCCAATTTCAAGGTCTGGGCATTTCAATTTGATGCTATGTGGTAAAACGTAGCAGTTAAGCGCAGCGATCGTAGAGTGTGGTGAACGCCAGGTATAGGCTTAAGGCATCGCCGTAAAGCATCCTAGCCACATTCTGTCAAACAAAATGAGTTCTGGAAAATGAGAATTTCTGGAATTACCTATCAGATTTATACTTAAAGCATTGAACGTTTGATGTGACCGGGAAATATTTTTGCTCGCTTCGCATTCCAGGAAATGTTCTTGCGATTAATTGAAGAAAAAAGAGATGTTTCGTACCCGAGACAATAGTCCTCAGCGAAGACTAACTATAGTCCATTTTCCGGCTCGAGGCGCTTGGCCTTTGAGGCTCGGGTGAAAGTCTGATTAAAATTAGTCAATTACTGATCGAGTGCCAGAGGAAGGAGTAGTGGGAAGAAACTATCCTCCCCTAGAGCATCAAAGCGGTCACTTTGCTCAGAGTTTAGCTGTGTTGCCGATGCCGAAGGCTCGTCTTTTCGCCTAGTCTGGAAAACAAGAAAGTAGATGTTTCGAAAGAAAATCACATTGACTTTGACCACCACGAGTAAACTGAACAGCAAGCAGCAAGTGGCCGTCAAGTGATGCATGGATTCCTCATAGTTGACAAAATCGTTTACTTCCCGAACCGGTCAGGGGAGGGAAGTACCTAATGTCGCTGCAATTACCAATCAGATTTTTCAAGATCCATGCAACTGAAAACGGACTGAAATGTGTACTCTGCTCTTTCCCCTTGAAGATGGCAGAGGTTCGATTACCGAAGGTGACGACCGGGTGGTGGACCGGGGGCGGTCGTTAGCGATAGGGATTCGAGTCAATTTCTCTGAAGACCGAGATTAATTACTCCTGAATGAAAATCTCCCTCCTCGGACAAAGTTACAGGGCAACTCCGAATCTCGGTGGTAAAGAAAACTGTGGCTCAAAGGCCCTCCACAACGAAATTTCGGAGAAAGCAATAAAAACGAAGGTGTCATGACAAAATGTAAGCAGGCTGTTCGTATGGTTCGATCCTAAAACTCAGTGGTGCCGTCCGCAGGCGTGGCTATTCCGATCAGTCTCACTATTCCCTCACTCGTCCACTCATCATGGAAGAACCGTTGCGTGTACCGACACCAGCTCATTACATAATTGCAAAAAAAGTACTATACTTCAGGAGACAATATATTTGATTAACTTTTTGTTAGACTCAAATTCACTATCATTGTAATAGTTGAATGTTGTTTGTACGGGAGTGAGTGTTATTATGTGACGGACAATGCTGGAAAGTGTTCCATGAATTTAGAACCATGAACCAAGTAAGAAGACGGTAAAATTTAAAAAAATGCCATAAAACTAAATGTAATCAAGAATTTTAAACTATATTTTCTTTTACTTTCTTTTAAACTATAAAGAGAAGATGACTTACCTATATGCAATTCCATGAACCACAAACACCAAATTAAAGAATACAATTTTCAGATATTAAATCCAGCCAGGCTTCCTGAATGAATTAATGTATTCCTGGTTTATCGCACGGTCTAGTCTCGGTGTTATGCCTCGCATAAGTGTGTCAAAAACGTTTTAGGGAAAATTTGAAGCGGTAAAAAGGAATTTTTCTTACTGCCTTACATAATTTTTCATTCCTCCATGCATACATTTCCAGATGTTTTTTTTTCAAAGGGCGAACTCATAAAGAAAATCATCAGAATGTGTAAATATCCTTCGCGTTCGAATGCGTCCCACGGCAGCTGTCGAGCCACCACTTGGAAGGGTGGAACGCCGGCTAATTGGACTTCTTCCCTATCCCACCCCTCCCAACTCCATTATCCATCGCGTCTCACTCCTGCCGGGCCTCTCACCCCCGGCCCCCCCCCTCCCCCAACAGCGCCAACAGCACTCTCACCCCAGCATCCTCCTTCCTCCACCCCCCCCCAAGTGGCGGTTGACCGAGAGTGGAGCACAGATGGACATTCGTCATGGGACGCCTAAATCGCTTTTTCTATCCTCCCTTCGCATCGGGAGCTTTCTCCTCCAGCGAAAAGGTGCGCTCTCTCGCGAATAATAATAATAAAAAAAAATAAGACGAACGCCGAGGGCGAGTGATGGACGGGGGAGGTGAGCAGTGTCCTCCATCCCCTCCACCCCCCAAATGGTATTCCCCTCACACGGACTGCCCTTGATCGTTTCGCGAGTCTCGGGGATTGATGGACGAAGCGTGCAGCAGTCGTGGTGGACTTCCCCCGCGCTCTCGTATTTTCAAAGCCTTTATAAGGTCTTTTTTTTCAGTTTCCCTCGCAAGCCGGTGCGCATCTCTCGGTGTTTATTCCTTCGAAAATGACTCCCTCCGCATCATTCTGAGTGGCGTTGTTCCATGAAATCGCGTACGGCACTTTATCGTAAAATAAGGAATGCTTCGGAGAACCACAATTGCCATAGATATATCTAAGGCCACGTTCTCCGGGTGTGTTTTTGGAGGACGCAGATAATAAAGGAGATTCGTTCAACTTATGGCTCAAAAGAGGTAATTACTGGTCGTAAACATGCCGTGGATCCGGTTATCTCCCTATGGGAACAGTTATCAAGGAAGCGTGCTAATCCTGAGGTCATTGGAGCATTTTTGTATTCGTATGTGGATAATTGGAGCAAGACAAGTATTGAAATTCGAATAGGATGAGCAATTGTTTGGGATATAATTATTCTTTAAGAATGCTGGCCAAGAGTCCAATCGCAGCGTATCTTATGGCAGGCCTTGTACTGCACTAACTTAGGTGTTTTCGGTAAATTCTATAGCATAAAACTTAAAGCATCTGCATGAGAAACTGCCCAGTGCAATAGTAGGCGTGCCTGTGTCATCCAACGTCTTCCGATCGACAACGTGACCTATTTGTGTCCAAATGGTTAAAAAGCAGGTATGGATCGCCTCGAAAGCCGAGGGTGAATTGGTGCTCTAAAACAAAATACGATGACCCTCGAATTCTCCTTCGGAATGTTAAAACAGTGAAAACGATACATTGGTGGAAGGCCAGTAACGCATAACGGAATTCAGGGAATAAATCCATGATGTCATTAGCGAGAGTGTGTCTTAACGAGACGGGTGAGAATGGAATTAAAACTTGTAACAGCCAGGCTACTGAATTAATCACCCCAGTTATCTTGCCACCACAGTCTATGCGGGCCCACTTTTCACGCCTCCCGCCAACGAACACGCCCCCTTGGCCCGAAATACCCCCCGCCCCTGCCTCCCGCACCACCTCCACTCAATGACCTATCTCCGCGTTATCAGTGCTTCACACAAAATGGACACATCCTCTTAATGCGTAGAAAAATATTATTATTATAATGGTAATCTACCGGTTATTCTGCATTTCTGCATAGATTCTGCCACCCTTCATTCCAACCAATATGCCTAATCTCGCTCTCTCTCTCCCCCTCGCTTACCCAACATTCTACCCTCTACCACATTATTCAACAATCCATCACCACTCAGCACGCCCTGCATCCACTTTTCCAACCTTCTTCGGATTTCTCCCGATAGCCGCCTTCTCTTCTCTCCTACCATTCCCAAAACTTCATCGTTCGTTTTCCTTCCTTCTCCACACCCGCGTCTCAAAAGTCTCCAACCTACGCTTTTCATCATGCCTCAACAAACAAGTTTCCGAGCCATACAAAACTGCACACAGAAAAAATATATCCACGTCATAATCCATGGCGAGTGGACGGGAGGCAAGGGGAAGGGAGACGGGTGGAGGCAGAATTTCTCAAGGATGGAAAATCAACCCGAGACTTTATTATTATTTCCTTTTTCAGACTATTTTTTCCCCTGCCCATCGGACGCAGTCCCTTCAAATTGCCGCATCCGAGCAGAACGGAAAGCCTAGGCCAGGAGAGAGGGAAACTCTTTTGTGAGGTGGGGCAAGGGAAACGGACGTTTTGCGACCGGCTTGGAAGAGGGTTTTCCCAAATTTCCCCATAAAATATAATGGATCCAGCATTGATGGTTTTAGGGCTCGGACGCAGCGGGAAGGAGGAAACATCCCAACAAAACCTGACCTGCATACCCGCTGCGTCGGCTCGCTTGGCGGCCATCTCTGCAAATGACCCTCGGAAGAAATTCGGAGAAGAGTAGCAGTACATAGTTTACTGAGTGGACCAGTAAATGAGGTCCTACTTCTCAATCTCATGCAATAGACTCTATAGAAAATGTATGCATGCAAAATTTTAAACCACCAATGTTAATTTTCACGATCTTCTCCAAAATCTCGACCCTCTTTAACTAAAACTGACTTCAAATTTGCTCTTTACCACTTTTCAAACCTTTCCATTTTCATGCAAAACAGCCCCGACCGTTTGGATCCCTCCTTCAGGCTCGGAGGAGTGTACGAAATCCACTGCAAGGAATGAATGCATTGCAGCGCACTGCGGCAGGACAGATTGCATCAGGATTAATGAGCACCAACGTTCTTTCGTCCGCTAGCAACCCTCTTCCCATTTCGCAAAGACATCTTTACGGAGCTAACCAAAGCTTCAATTTTACGCGGACAATACCAGCTGCACTTTAGAAACCAACCATGCAAAAAAACTCGACGTTCTGGAATAAATGGAGATAGTGTGCTCCACAGCAAAGAAACACCAGCCATCCACCCCCCTCTCATCCACCCCAATGATCGCCTGCTGTGGCTAACTTTTCCCACCCTTCCTTGCACCAACGTCTCCTCCCCCTAATTCCTATTTTCTAATATTTTTCACCCAGCCACTCGTGGCACACCTTAAAAACCACATGCTACTTCTGCGAATTTCATGAGCATAGACTTGTGTTTTTAACGTACGTTAAACTTGATCATGGCGTTCAAACACTGAAACATGTGTCGCGCGTGTTACATAATAAACGTGTTAAATGTTTGCTAACAATAAGTTGCATTTGTTTTCCACACTTGAATCTTCATCTTCATTTTCAAAATAGTCTATAAAGTTTTCCATAAGAAGGATGGATTAAATAAGAATAAGCAGTATTTTGGCTTGTGCACGTAGTGCCTTGTTTGAAATCGACAAGTATGAATGTACTTGAATGGAAGATTGGAAATCCTGTTGAAACGTAGAAGGAAGCGTAAGACCTGTAAAATTCAGGAGACCACCACTATTTTAACGTTTCAATTCAGGTTGCTTGTTGTGTTTTCCAATATAACTATTTCTGCTGCACTTAGTGCTTCTGGGAAAATTACTATTGGATAATGTCTAAGGCTAGTATCTATGGGTATTGATTTTTTATTGCAGACATACTTGGATAAATGATAGGCCATTTTCAATTTCTTGTTATTTTCAATTTAATGGCTTCTTTTTCTTAGACGTTATTATCAATCACTCCTCTTGGATACTTAAAATTATCAGTTCTGTTGATTTGACCATATTTATTTTTTATTTTCTTAGTATAGTTTTGACGTTCGTCATGTATTTTGTTTTCTCAAAAATGTTTGTAAACCAATTCTTTCAGCTTGCTCTCTTAGCATGTCTACCAGTTTGATTGATGTTTCTACGGAATCAGACGAAATGATTAAATCATCTGCAAAGGCTAAGCAATTTATTGGCAGGTGTTGCATACATTAATTATTAATGCAATTTTAGAACAAAGAACACTGTGCCGATTTCTATTTCGAGAATATTTTAGCAAAATAAAATGTGCCTAGGTAAACCTATAAAAATCTTGGTGGTGTTTATAATATGGTACTATGTCAGCAATGACCGATTTTTTTACTTCAAGATACTTTTTTGCTTCCAGAGCCACATTGCACAGGGTTGAAAAAGATTAAACTAAACATAATATTATATATAAATTAAGTATTATTTTTCTAAATTAAGAAGATTATTATGGTGGCCAAGCTAAGAATTTATAGACAGATGCAGTCATTATCTATATATATGCAGAGCGGGTAATCGGGAAATCCTTCATTCCCCTCAATTACACTCCGTGCTAGCTTTCTAATAGATAATGCCATTAAAATTTTAAAGTTTTTTTTAGAATTTTCTTCACTCTTAAGTAAAAACCAAAGGAATTTTTCATGATTTTTTGCATCTATCTTGGAAATTAAAGGTTGATTTAGAGAAAGCAACCATTTAACTTACACGTCTGTTGGGTAAACAGTGCAATTAATCAACACGGAAATAATGTTTTTATTTTAAAATGATAGTGCGTAGTTTCAAAGAGACTCTTCCCTTTCAAAAAGTGTATTTATTTTAATTAAACAGAGAGGAAAGTAAAGCTGAGGGGCTAATTATAAATAGAGCTATTGAGTGACTCTCACTTAAGGGAGATTGATTTTGATGTCATAATTGTGGACATAAATTTGCTGCAACAAAAAGAAGTGTTCAAAATGTAGGAACTATAGAGCGTTTTCGTTTAGAAATAAACTGAAAAAATAGAACCAGAAGTACCATTTCTCCATGATATTTTTTTACATGATCGTTAAAGGTTTGAATATATACCACTTAGATATATGTTTTCAAATTAAAATAAAATTCACCTAATTAAAAAATCAATGTGTACTAAAATTAGACGATTTTGAGCCTAACACTTTGTATTTCGTAAGATTTATTGTGATTTTGCATTCAAGAGTATAAACCAAAATATCATTGCCTTTCTTAGATATGTGATAGAATTCTAACTGAATTACCTCATTTAGCACAGCGTTGACATAGTTCAGAGCTGGGTGCTTTCCGGGTGATCATTAAATTGACCGTGACAAGAGAAAGGAATTTTAAGGAAGGCTTCGTGAAACAATCTCAATTACGAGCTGCTTTCTTCTGCATGTTGTATAATTCTTGAATCAAAGTTTTTTTTAGCTAGGCTCGATTCGCTTGCAGTATGTACTAATGAAAAATATAAATTCTTTTCACTTTTCTTCGCACCATTTTTTACGTTACAAGGAGTTTACGAATGCTAGGTTCTTCATGGCACCACCGCATATATTTTGCATAGGTATGTGTTTTTCTCTAGCTAGATCCGATATAAGGGTGACGCCCAAGCACATTACATGGTCATCAGTGCTAATCGGAATATCTCCGATTGCGTAGGTGTAAGTTTGTTCGCCTGCTCTGCTTTTTAAGAAGTAGATAATCACATATTTGTTTTTAAGTAACCCTAGATCTCATTTCGAAAAACATTCTTGATTACTGCGCAGATCGCTTGAAAGTATTTCGAGGTCACTGTGGCTCGCTCTTTCCCTATGAATGATGGTGTCATCGGCGAATAGCCTAATGCTGCTTCTAATTTATGAACTGATTTCGTGTTAATGGAACGGCGCAGCGTCGTGGGCGAGCTAGTGGAAGGGCTGAGGGAGAATTATTCGACCATAGCGATTAAAAACCCTTTGAAGCAAAGCCAGGAGCATCGTGAAATAGAATAGCAACGAATGAATGCAATGCAAGCATGCCATTGAAGCAAAAATAAAGAAGATTCATTTTCAGCATGCATACAAGAGCAAAATTTTGGGAATTTTTCCGCTTTTCACAATAAACCTAAGTGGGAGAAAGTATTTCGTCAAGTGTGAATACGAGACAAAGCATATGGTGATGATGAGACGGTATCGGCCCGAATCTTTCCATCGGATCGCTGAAAGTTAATGACACCCAAACCACAAGATCCAGCCTAGTGGTGGATCAAGTGGTCACTCGGGCGAAGGAAAAACTTTCGAGCTGTTTAAACTTATTCCTTTAGATAAACGTTCGTCCTTTCCAACGAGGGAGGAGACAGGGAGAAAGTCGTCAATTACCCAAGCACGGTTGGGACCGGCACGACGAGACGCCTGATGGGAAAGAAGATGGTGGGGTGGAGAGGAGGAGGGGGGGGGAAAGGGGTAAGGAAACTAGACAAGATCAACCGAAAGCCAGAGGAGTGTACCATGGAACGGGGGTTTTACTAGGGGCAGCGTAAAAATACCTATTAGGTTTCACACCTAGCGGGCTGCCCCAAAGAGTGATATTCTTCGGGGATGTTTGTTTCTGTCGGGAAAGATCCAAAAAGACTTGTGATTTGAAATCAGTAGACGCCACGCATGGCGGAGGATAGTTGAGGGTGAGGTAAATGTTGTGGGATTTTGGAATTGGAAATGGAGAATTCTCCATCGACTGCGAATGGGGCTGGATCGGTATTTTTTTTAATAATCCAACACGGGTAACCAAAGAGAAGCAGACAGACCTGCGCTCCGAAGAGGATCACTGGATCACAAGTTCCGACTGTCTTCTGTTTCGTGAAGAATACGACTGATTAAGTACCCAAGGTAGTCCACTCCAAATCCGATGATCTAGGCTTGAGTCAAGGTTGGGAAAGTACTTGAAATAGTTTCTTTTTTGTAACAAAAAACACACAAATAGTGGAATTAATATCCTAGTGATCTTAACTGTAAAAAATAAGCCTTTAAATATTGTAACCACCTATTAACCACTGCAGGCAGTATTAGGTGCTATTAGTGTCCCGCAATTCCATGCACTGACCTACACCTAGCTACATTGGGTAGCATTAACAATCGATGTATGAGTATTTTAAGGTGGTTCAACAGCTAAGGGCATATAGCATCATTACTGAGCCGGGGTTTGGTCCCGCGACTTTTGTGCCGATGCCGATGACCTTGTCACCCTCCGAACCGATTGACCACACTGAGTTTTGAGATATAGCCGGTTCAGAGTTTTGGTACCCGTTCTTTTTGGCAACCGGATCTATTTTTGACCGCGGGCCGTTAATTTCTTCCTCTTTTTAGCCACTTCCTGTGTACGGTTCTTACTACTGGCGATCGCTTTTGCCATTTATGTCCAATTTTGACCTAAACGTTTTGCTCTGGTTTGCGATAAATACTATAACACATGTTGATCATTTTTTAATGGTCTCACCGCATTTGCTTATTCAGCTCAAAACAAACTCCCAAACTGTTTCATCACCATTTGATGTCACTAAAGAGCATTAATTGAAAATTATAATTAACCTTAATGCGCATTTGGAGTTCAGCCATGAAATAGGTGTCTGGATATGTTTTGAGTTAATTTTGCATCGGTTTCAAAATTGTGGACTAGATGGATAGCTTCATGCGTCAAGGTATTTAAGTTTGATCCTAAGAGTAAATCTTAGTCGATAAGCGTTAAATGGACTTTGGTAATAAGACATGACTAAACTTTTGACTTTGATAGTTATGAGCGAAATAGAGTTCTAATATTGATTAATAAACTTTGCACTCAATTAAAAACTATCCAAACACTTTGTTTAGCCATTATCCATACATCTCACCATTGATTCTTTTATTCCTATCGCAAGATAATCAGTAGAATTTACTTTTAATTAATTTTTACGAAGATTTAAAAAATATGAATATGTGACATGAATAAGGCATAAATAAAATAATTAGGAACCAATTTAAAGGAAACTCACGTTAAATTTCTGGACTTGCCTCGGAATTCATAAAATATGAGTTTCACTAATAAATCACGTAGATATTCTGAAAGCAGATTTTCAATAGGGAAGATTATTAAAATGAATTATAGTTGATGGTTTCAGCCGTTTCATGGTAAATGAATTAGTTAATGCTGGCCATAATTCACAATACATTTTAGCATTATGAAAGTAAGATATTATAAACATATCCAATTTGAAAAATAAAACAAATCTTAGTGGAATTGAAATGGAGAGCAATGAAAGAGAGAAAGGGAAAAAGAATCATTATTTTTTTGCGAGAAATAAGTCGTTTCCTGAAGTCCTATACCAATTCTCCTATAATTGCATTCCTATTCAAACAGTTCAAGACTGTTTTATGACACACTGCACAAAGTGCATATTCTTATGGGATTATTATTTTCCCTCCACAAGAGGTACAAGAGGTAAAAGAGGACCTGCGATCTTCAAAGCTATGCAATGGCCGTCATTTGATCAATAGGATGGCCGATAGAAATTGCAATTAAATATCTTCAACAGTGTAAAAACTAAAAACCAAAACTTTTTACCATCGAATGGATATAAATAAATTGATACTATAGGTACTGGGAATTATATATATGGCTCCTGATTATCATATGTTAAAATACACGGGCTTAAATAAATGTCTTTGAGAGGTTTTCATGTGATTTTAAATATGAATGTTAAACCATGGTAGCAATTAAAATGCCCGTATGTTGCTATCCATCAACCATGTACGTTTTTAAATCGATCAGTAACTACTTCACAATTCACGTGGTATCTATCGATATTTTTCGAGACATACATAACTATCGGACTGAACGACAAATATGAATTTCACACTTTTTCAACAGATATTCTTCAATAATAGTTGCCTCTATGGTTATCTCAACGACAAGTTCCAGTAGCTTATTTGTATATTTATATAATTTAAGTTGTTAGATTCTTGCTGATAGATTGTTAAGGTAGGTTGTTAGATTACTTATGAAAAAAACTCTGTGCATTTGTCAAGGACACATGCATTGTTTTCGGCATACGTTATGCTATAGATATCCTCGTTGTCCACACCTTAGAGGGATCTCATTACTTAGTGGAGGGATTCCATGTCGTTTTTTATTTATTTTCTAGGAAAAACTAGATGTGAGCCATGATAAACTTGACAGACAATAGACAATTTCTTCTTGAACCGTCTCATCATCACTGGAAATTCATCATTTCTCGCATTAGCAACAAGAGAAGTGGAAGGGCTAAGGTGAAAGCGAAACGGTCAGAGATGAAGGAGAGGAGGTTTAACTTTAAAAATAACCGAAACTTCAACACAAGTTTTTGAAGTGGAGCGTTTTTGAATTGCTTGGAGAGGTGGTTTTCCGTATCGAGAGAAACTACGCAGTTTACCCGAGGCACTGATGCGTTGGAACCGTATTGCGGAAAGAACTTTACTAATTTATTTCACTTGTATCTCTAGAAAAGGTGCAATTTAAAAACAAACATAATTTATATATTAAATTATTGAAAAAAATATTGTTTGATAGTCATGAACCAATCCATTAGGTTCTACTTACATATTCTTTAATTTGTTGGTTACATTTATAATGTTCAACTAATACTTGGCCATCACAATGAAACTAAAAATCATTCGTATTAAATTTTCTCGCCACGTAAAATTGAAAGTATGAGGAGATTAGTCGGAGAAAAGACACTGGGAGAAAAGTTTGAAATGAGTACGCATAACTGCTGGTAAATCACTAACATCCTTTGTGAGAACGCAATTATGTATTAATTTCAAGTTCCAGCCTCTATAGTACGAATAGGGAATTCATACACCATACTTTCATCAACATTGCCTATCATAATGGCCGGCGCAGTAACACGGCGGCCATCCTAGTGAAAGCATGGGCGTCCAGGGGGGTGCATTTCGTCATCGGAAGGCGACTTCAGGGAAAGGAGAACAGATTAGAGTGCGATACGCCCAGGCTGAAAGTTGAGGTGCCTAATAGGTGGTGGGTCGTGAGTCCTGCAGTGGATTTGGTAAAAAGGCATTAAGGTTCTTTCGCTTGAGAAATCGCGCGGACTTCCGAGTATCTTAGGTTCTTCATAGTATCGGGGTCATGAAGCTGAATGCTTCAACCAAAAATATAAAATTTCGAGTTAGACAATATTACTAGCCTTTTCTCTCCTCACAAATCTCTCAAAGCTCATCAAATAAAATACTGAAGATTACATTACCTATAGTAATGTAATCTTCAGTATCTGTAAATACAATGTAGATATAGTAAAAAATACGAAATAACGAATAATAAAACACAACTTAGGAACTGTCAGCATCAAACAGAGAGAGTAAACTTAAATAGTACCTTTGGCACAGTATGCATTATACTGAATTTATTCAATACCAAATACAAATCCAATAGTATGGAAAATATATTATTCTCTTTGTTTACAATCCAATATACCTATTCGTGTTTTAATATTAATTTCCCTTTCTCGCTAGTCTAGGCTGACGACATTTTTTTAAAGTCAACCACCTGAAATCGTTCTCTCACGTTTCGCCCCTATATGAATAAGAACCGAGAAAAACCGCATGAACAGGAAGTTTAATTCATCCATTCCGCCGTTTTAATGATAGGAGATCCATCATTCCAGGGCCCCATACTCTGGAGAGCACTCCAGAATGCTTTATAAACAGTCGGTCGGTTCCCCCCCCNTGGAGAGCCCTCCAGAATGCTTTATAAACAGTCGGTCGGTTCCCCCCCCCCCTTCACTACGCCTCAATTTCATCCGCGTGCCAGGAGTCAACAAAAGGTCACCGCCCACTTCCTCCAAGTCATGAAGAGTCACTCCTTTCTTTTACAGCGCAAAACCGATTTCGCTCTTCTTTCAGGAAAAATGGCAAACGATCGAAAGAAAAAGTTTAAATTGCATGTGATTCCAGCGGGAGAGGGTATCATCTGCGAGGCGAATTTAAGATGCTTGGGGAAACGCTTTGAGAGAGGAATGATGGACTGCTTAACGAGCCTCCGTTGCTTAAGGGTTATGAGGGGGGAAGGTGGGGAATTAGGCAACGTTTCCACGGAGTGGGGAGTTATTCCGAGGAAAAACTAGAAGCAAACCCGCTTTCAGTCTTTTACCTAATTACAAGAAAATGGGCTCTGCTTGCGGCATCACGAGGTACAAGAGAGGAAGGCACCAACCTGCGGATTGATCGGGTTAACGGATGAGTCGCGAGGGCTCGGGTAACATGGTCATTGTCTTAGGGATCATCCAAGCACCATCAAGCTTCATCGACATAGGGAGCAGGCGATGGTTTCTGTGACCCTTTCTTCAATTATCTTCTTATATTTGAGAATCCTGCGAAAATATAGGTACATATATATGGAAACATTCTTTTGATTGATGCCATAAATGTAACCCAAAAGATCAAATTGATTTTATTTAATAAATGGCCATATTAATTACTATTTTATTCATAATTTAGAGCGTTAAATTTACACTTTTGTACTTAAAAATATCTTGTAAATTTTCATTCAGAAAATGGCGAAAGAGATTTTTAACCACACTGTGTCAACGTATACGAATCAAAGTGATCGAGGTATTTAAGATACTAAAATACTTGAGCTCCTAAAAAATAAGGAATAAAGAAGGAATATACCTATTCAGCGGAGACATTGGAAGATACTTAAAAGTAAGTACGCCCAATTGCGACCCCTCATATTCTCCTTCTTCATTCATTCAAATTAACAAAGCTTAACCGTTAAAATATTTATCAGGCAGCTTGAGAAAACCCTCGAGAATAACTCATAAGCATGAGCATTGGGTGTATGGCGTGAAGGAAGAGCACGGGGCGAATACTTGGTCGGGAAGAAACGCGGATGGGAGAAGGACCCTCCCACGCGCGTCTCTGCACACGTCCACCCTTTCCCACGTGGGGGCATTATGCAACAAAGGCAGTCCATTAATCAGCCATCTTCAAAACTCCCACCAAATCTGTCAATAGTGCCAATGGCACCCAAGCATGCCCGACCTCTTCTCGCGAAAGCCCCACCTTCACACGTCCCTGCCAGCATTCATCTTTCAAA
>LYUA01000359.1:556108-567604 GCA_002093875.1 Calopteryx splendens
CACACGCCTTTACGGCGGCTTGCAGGGTATTATGTAGATGTAGATGTAATACAAATATGAAGCACTACCAACACTTTAGTAGGCATGTTAGATTGAATGAAGGGAGGCAGAAATTATGCAATATTGAAGAAAGGGTTAATGTAGAGATGTGTCCATCAGAAACCTACCTTAACCGGTAGATTACCAATAATATTAAAACAATGCCGCACAAACATCATTGCTAAAGTCGTGACCGAGTCTAAATTTCTTTTCACATTAAAGCCTCTCAGTTAAATTACAAAAACATTCTAATCCCTCCACAGTTTATTAGCTACCTTCCTTACCATCTTAGAAAATTAGATTGCACTTAATCTAACATCTGAAAATATATGCACTTTAGCTAGTATACACAAATACTTAATTGTTCGTGCATTTTTCATGATTCTGTAAAATCAGATGTTGAATTCTATTATCGATTAACTGTACTCCCTGGTGCCATAATGATTACTAATTAAGAATATCATTAAAAATCATACATTGCCAAACAACGCTTATGATAGGGCATTATACCCTATGCATTACCACGCTTAGATAATCTCATACTTTTTTATTGAGTTGCTTTAATTACAAAACAAAGTATAGAAAACAGTAATGTCATCATTTCTAAAATTATCTTCTTACTCGCACACATGGAAAGTGAAAACGGAACACATCTCGGAAGGACAAAAAGCCAGTTCCTCCCACTTGAGGACAGTCGTCATCCCTCCTGGATCTTCCTTGTTCAACAAACACGAACGCGAATCATCCCGAACGTGATTCAGTTTCCAGCGAATCCCTCTCGAGATTTGAGCAACGTCTCCCGTTGAAATCACAAGGATGACCGATCTCGCTCAAAAAATCCCCGCCGAGCACTTTCTCCGCCTGGGGCGACTCGGAGATCGAATCAATCACCGCGACACAAGAGCACAGCATTTTCGGCCGCGAGAACGAAACATCCCAAGGCGCTCGCGATGGGAGAGATTAAAAATACGCGCGGGGATAGGTTTATGCATCCTCCACGCGAGCAGTGGAGCGGGGGGCGATGGCGATCTTGCCCCAGGGGATGATGCTGTAGCGAGGCCGCGGAGGCCAGCCCGGTGGGAGGCAGTGTGTCGGCCCGAGAGCCCCCTGGACGGCAGGTCCCGTCACTAACGGTGCTCTCTCCCCTCCCCGCCTCTCCCCACCCACAAGCCCCTGAATGTAGGTCTCAGGCGTGATTGGGCGTTGGGTCTACGGAAGAAGGGGTGGGTGTTTCAGAAAGGCAAAAGAACTTCACGACCCCTACCTACCATCTCCCTCCTCCCTCGGCCCCCTTCTGCAGTGGGTTTCCTCGGAGAGAAGCCCCCCCGCCCGCCGCTTCACTTCCCTCTCCGCGGACCGCCCTCCTACCGCCGTTGAGCCAGCCGGGGCAGTCCTCACCCGGAGCTCAAAGCCGCGGGTGCCTCTCCTGCATTCCCTCGCGGTTGTGGGAACGCCTTCTCTCGGTGTCGTCGGGAGTCAGCGGATGTTTTACGGTGACTCGGCGCGGTCTTTTTGAAATATTTCACCCGATTGTGGTGCCGTTTGGTGCAGGTGTGGAAGCTGGACTTGCCTCCAGGGAGGCGTGATCTCCGAGAGTGATTCCCGGGGAAGGCCCTGCCCATCCCTCGCAGGGAGTATTTGCAAGAAAAGTTCCGGTGCGGAGGCGTTACCATAGTGCGGTATTTGTTCGTTCATTGAAGCTTTGTTGTGGTGGTCACCAAGAGCGGAAAACTTCATTTACTCCGTTTGAAGAGGCAGGGTGAAGCAAAGGAGAGCGTAAACTATTGCTTATTGTGTTGAGGCGAATGTCGTTTGTGCTAATTAATTCATGTACATGAATAAATAGTGGGCAAACCTTGACAATCACTTGGGATGTTAACATGTGAGAAACTTCTTCGGTGTAAATAGAAGAGATACTTTATTGCTCGTTGAGGGAGAGCACATTCGCCACCAATTTGCTGCGAAAGACGTATTAGTGATTTATTTCAAATCCGAGGCGTGATCTGTTGTATGACTTCCCCAACAAAGGACGGTTGTGCGCCCGGTGTGATCTCCACAGTGGCAGATCGTGGAGACATCAACGCCTGAAATAAAGTGACGTGCACGACGTGACGAGGGACTAATTACTACGGGATTGCAGTAGCAAAATACACGAAGTGTTGAGGCGTTATCCCTGCTGATATTTTACCGGATATTGTTCCTTCGAGGGAAAAACAACCTTCTGTGAAAGAAGGATGACGCTGTTATGCGTCATTCTGTGACGAGCGTACGAGAGGAAGGATTGCCAAACCAAGGCAGAGTGAGCGGCAATGGAAAAATATCGTATCGCTACGAATAACAGTCACATTGTTTCCCCATTACAGTAAACTATTTCTCTGAGTGGACAAGAAATCTTGAGTAGCTGTTGTCATTTTCCTTTTTGCAATAATTCTTGCAGTGAGAAGGAATGACCTATTTTGTAATAAGCTAGTTATGTTGTGGTGTAAGTCACGGTGCATATGACATACTATATTCTAATTGGAGCATGAATTAAGATACGTCCAGAAGCTACAGTGAGTGCACATACTTTTTTAGAAGAAAAATTTGTACATTTGAGATTGATGGGAATTACCATTCTGTGGTATAATTGTGAATACGGAGTGACGGATTAAATATTTGTGAAAGTACAAGAATAAGGCTTTCTGTGACCGTGCCGAGCAGATTATGAGACCGGGCCATAGATTCCTCGTCTTTATGTGTTTAACATTTATTGACGGGAGTTACTAAAAAGGAGGTGAAGCTTAGAAAAACGACTTGAAGGGAAACAACGCTGGATTTGTAAATCGTGACTAATTGGAGGCACTAGGGAATAATTTTCTTCGAAATTAAGGTGAGTAATTCTGACAAATTGTTTGCTATGGCTGTGGTGTTTTTACGAGCAGAATTTATTCAATTTAGAAACTGGAAGTGAGTCTGTGAACATGTATTCGAAATAGTATACTAATTTTTCACGATTAAATTGTAGAAGTAATTCATTTACTTTTTTAAAATTGACAAAAATATATCTGCGTGAAATGTAATTTTACAAGTAGTCAGCGTTCCCGAAATCTCTCCTAGCATCTGAATCTATCCAAGCATGAAAAGAGTATCGAAATAAGTACTTCTTGATAGGAGCGAGATATCAGTGTGGAAGTAATGTGATTTTTCACCAAAAATCATCTCCGGGTATTGAAATGAGCGCTATGTCTAGTATAGTCACATAACTATTTTAGTTTATATTATTTAATCAATTTAACGGAATGTTTAACTTTCGATTGCTCCTCAATTTACATTCACCCAAAGCTAAGAACTTTCTCAGGTGTGGTTTTGCAGTCCCTTTCCGCGAATTAGAGGTAACGGTTCCCGTATCCTTGAAAAAAATGGCAACCAAGCCTTTCATTTTACCGTTGACCAATATCGAGCGGTGGAACTCATTTACAGTCTTGAGGCATGCTGCATCGACTTCATAGTGTTTATGTCCCTTGCATAAATCCTCAAACGATAAGCAAATAGTTGAAAATAAGTTCTCCGTTGCACCATTTACGATTTCTTTATTGTTATTATTTGGCAAGGAATTGCAAAAACTTCATCGTTGGAAAATAGAGTTAAACGGAATTGTTATGGCGCTATATTACCATGAAGGATGGTACCGATATGAATTTTATTCTTTCCACTTTAACATAGTAATAAAATTTAGATCATGGAAATGGCAGCTCGTAATATTCTCAAGGGGATTGCAAAAACTTTGAAATTTATCGACCCACAGATGGGGAAATAAGATAGATCCAACTCATCAGTCTGAGTGAACGAGCGAGTGAATTGTTAACTGAATGCGTAATGAAACAAATGAGTAGTTAATCCCTGGAAAAGTTTTTCTTAACATTATTCGTTAAAAATATACACACAGATGCACACACATACATAACTCGGATAAATCATAGTTACGAAAATGTTTGAAACAGCAAAATTATCCCATTCCTACCAAGAATTGAGAATTTAATGGCAGTTTTATGCCCACATAACGCCAACATTCGGCGTTTCTAGCTTTTCGCATACTTCCGTATTTTTGCTTCTCCATCCGTGACGCGAAAAATTACACTTTCACCAGGAACAGTTTACAATACCATAAAATTGGACATAAAATATGACATTCATTTCGGTGCTTAAACGATCGAAGAAATAAGAGAAACTACATTGAGTCATGTTGTATTGTTCAATTCATCGTTCCTCCTTTGCATTTGCAATTGAAAGATATTATCAAAGTGTTCATTGGCTCATTGGAAAATGTTCAGCCCAAGGAAGTGATTACAAATTAGGTACGTGAACTTTTTTTACGATTTCAATACTTCTTCAGTTTCTGGAATTATTAAAATGCGGAATAGTAAAACTTATGTTTAAGAATTTGATAATAGGTGCCGTATAGTTCGAAAAATTACGGATGAACACCTGTTAATAGAATATCCATTGTGCAACAGTTATAAAGGAACCAACAGTTACGTTACAGTGGCTTTTAAGATCATGAAGTTAAAATTTCTTTCAGAATTCAAGAGGTCATTTTTTTGCGACGGTAATTCTTTTTGGGGGGGCGGTATCCTAATACGCTGAGCTTTCGATTGCTAACCGGTGGGTCCGAGTTCGACTCTCGTTGACTTTGGATACCCCCCGCATTACCCTAGTAACGTTATTATTCGGGTTCCAGATCTTCCTGGGTAAACGTGGCTGGCACAGGAACGGGCGGAAAGGACTGACCCGCCTAATGCGCGGTTTTCGTACGGCGTTGGTAATGTAAGAAAGGTACGCTCGCCTATCAAATCTTCGGCTTGATTTACGTGGTGGTTGGTAGGAATCCGTGACAGTTTCTACAAGAGGGGAAACTGTATAAATTGTAACGAGCCAAAAGATATCTAATAGATATTTCATAGGCAGAACATTCTCTAAAGTGATTTACACCTTATCCCATCTTTATTTTTTCGTGATAATTGATCGTGCTCCTTGGCTTATAATGGAATTTTCGAGCCTAAGCATTTCTGGAAAATTAACCACCATGGAAAGGGGCTCCTTTCATGAATATCTATGGACCTCTCCACTTAAACACCGAGCGAGAAACAGTGCATTGAGCTGAAACTTGAGTAGACTCGCGACAGTTATGCATAAGACCCTATTATTGCTGCTGCATGAGCCACTAAAACTTTTCAAGAAAGAGAGGAAATGAAACCCAATTTTTTTCATAACGCTTATTTATTCTGTGTAATGGTGCGTAGACCCATGCTAAAATTATTGCAAAACAGGATTTTAATTTATATTTTCTAACTTAAGAATCAATTATTAACATTAAATAAGCACCTCTATTTCTTGTTTCGTAATAAATTTTTTCCTTGGGCTCTCAGTATTTTAAACTAAATTTTGCATGCTCAGATATTGCCCGCGTGAGCTGTTCACCTATTATTATTTCAACAACTTTCATAGAATTTAATAGAGGATCACCCATAAAGTTAACTTCATTTTCGCCATATTATAAGCCAGACATTACTATCTCCCATAAATATGTTTTGCTCCCTCAAACAGAGTTTAATTTTCGTTTACAACAAACAAGTGTTTCATCATTGTAGGACAATTACCTTTTTTATTAATCTGAATCTCACTTTTTAGGCTATCAGGAATGAGTGTGTCATGGCAGGGATAGATATTCAACTGACAGGTTCAGATAGCCATTCTAATGAAATTGTCATCCTTTTAATACAGGATGACTCCATGACAAGTATATCTGAATCCAGATTCCTCAGCATCGTATTCATTTGTTTAAAATGCGTTTTTTTCTGAGTGTCTAATGCCTTTAATTTGACCATTATTATACCTTAGCTTAAAATTCTTGTTTCTTCGTCACCAACGGAATCTTATCACGTATTTAGCACTTTCCTTCTCTTTCTAAAAGGGGCTACTGCATTTCCGGGCTTTTAGGGTAACATATTTTTGTCCTTAAATCCATTACGGTTTTCCGAGAAAATTACCTTAAAAATCGACACACCTGGAAGGAGATGGCATGTTTTATTAAACCAACGCTATTTTTCTTTTCATTAATCATGACCACCAATTATCATTTCAAAATATTGTGTCCATTTTATGATGCAGTACTTTCGAACTGTTTGTGTCATAAGTCAGCTCCTTCAGAAAAAGTGTGACGAAAACCGCAGTTTTTCTCTATATTTTTCATAATAAGATGGAATGGTGAATATATAAGTATTTTAATAAGATTTATAAAAATTTCACGAAATCACAGAGGCAACTTTAGTATTCTAGTTTAATGCAGCGGGGAATTCTGGGAGCGGCAAACCATACTAGCGCCTTTGAACTCGCTTCGGGGTTCCACTTCTAAATCATTTACAAATTTAAAGTATGACTATTATTGAAAATTTTATCACTTGAAGTTTATATTCTTCATAAAAATAGAAACCTTTTATCCACAATATTGTCTAGTATCGGCCAATGGCCTCAAGCCTTCAAATTCCTCCCAAAAAAACATATTATCCGGATTGCCGAGTAAATGGACTAAAAGGTGATCCTTTTAAGTTTCGTAGGACAGTAGCTGACTCACGAAATCCAAATCCCTCTTCCAGAAAAAGTAAAACCTCGCGAAGCATAATGTTACGAGAAAGTTAATATTATACGGGAACAATATTTTCGTTAATTGTTTAAAGTTTTTCAAATTAGTGCATATAAAACATGTTGAAGAATTTTCGAGAAAGAGTCGTAATCACTAATTAAGGAAATGAAATAGAAATAGTACAAGTGAGAAGGAATATATCTCGCTGGTGCTCTCAACCTTACTACACTGCCGGTATCGTATTTAGTAGCCGCTTGGGATCGCGAGCCATAAGTAGTTTTGGGTGATAAAAAAAGCGGCCTGGCGTGCAACAGGCAGCCGTGTTCAATCATTCCCCGCCGGGCGCCTCCTTTGAAATGTTGCTTGAGGCGAAGGCTCTCTCCACGCCACACGGAGACGCCTGCGACCCGGCTCCTGTCCTCTCGGATTCCTTTTCCAGCTAAACTTGCCCCCCCCCTCTCCATAGGGGAGGTACAGCCATATCCCTATCTCCCGTCTAAACACTCTCGTCTCTATTTCTTTCCTCATTCTGTAATTCCGTACGAGTCACTGCAGTGAGCCGATGCCATTAAAGTGTGGTCGTATAGAACATGCCTTCATGTTTGAAGCGCAGCTACGTCTTATTCTCTAAATCCGTCTTACATTGTATGGCTGCAGATAATGGCTCATCCAATCCACATCTTAACCTTATTTTTTATAAATGATCAACTAACCCTCCAGGTCAATCTGATACGATGCATACTCGCCGTATAAATCGGCACTCGGGCATTTATATCATTACGGGCATGGATGTCGCATTGAGATGAAATGAAAATTATTGCATTACCTACGTTTACATTGTGAAATACACTCGCCATCAAAACACTTAAAAATCAGTCAATCTTGCCCCATTTAATTTGCCATTATACTTACCTCAAGTCAAACCAGCACCCGCCAAGAAATTTCTTTCGCTGGTGCAACTATTTCTTACTTGCGTAAGAGCAACGGTGAATGAATACAGCGTTTTTGTAACTGTTTTTCTTTCGATAAATTTCATCCAGACACGCGTAAACTTAGACAGTCGATAGAACTTTGAGAACACCTTTTCTGTTCAAAAATGTTGATAAAGTTTCAGTGAATTCTAATTCAGTATGTCTGCTTCTTGGTTGAATTTAAAATGCCTTTGATGAAATATATGAAACGATACGTAATTGCAACAATGATAAATCTTCATTTATAACCTTTTACAAGCAACTTTCCCTTATAGTGTCATGAAACATAGATGAATAATTTATCTTTTGCCAATTAAGTATTTTCTTCTTAATAAGTATAACGAATTAAATTGATTGAGTTATCAATCAAGCCTTATTAAAACCTTATTTTAAGGTCCTTTTAGGTATTGACTTGATATCATTGGCAAAGTTGAAATACCATTGACAAAAATGTACTCCCTTTATTTATCAGTTTTACATTTGTGCTTTTATCCTAATTTACCTATTCAGGTAGTCTTCGATGTTGCGTTACATATTTCAATAATGGATTGTGCGAAATTAAAGTGAATATTGTGTGAAAACATTAATAGCATTAACCCTATAATCCGATAATTAACTTGATCAAAATTCCTTCATAGCAAACTAGCATCAAAATTACTATAAGATGGTTAATGATCTAATGTTGCTTTACTTTTTTCAGTAAAAAGTTTAATTATTAACTAATATATTTAGTGTTCCTCGAATGAAGATTTGGAAAAAATTCACAAATTACTGCATAGCCTTAAAACGCCTAACGACGTAAGTAGGTACTTGACAGGAAGTAGTCAGTAGTTTGTTTGTACAGAAACGTACTCATGTACATTCTTGCAAAAGAAAATCTTTTCCCCTAGGTTGATTTAAGGTTGACCGTTTCGAAAATTAAAGAAATATACGAGCACTAGCCACTTGAAGAAATCCTCCCCGACAAACTGTTAGCCTGAAGCCATTGTCCCGGTCACCATACTCGTATTTCCCCGTATTGCAGCAACAGCCGAAAGAGTCACCCTCTGGTCAAACATAACATGTGCCAGGATGCTAATTTCACGCTGCCCTAGGGCATGGTGGGGGGCTTGCGGGGCGGGAGGAGGGTAGACCTTTTCGGGTGGGCAGCTCAATTGTTAAAGGGACAGAGTTATGGCTAAGCTTCCTTCTCGCTGCTGGAAGGTCACCAAATGAAAATGCCTTAAGTGGCCCAGAAATAGAAGGAAACCCTTCGCCATATGTTCTATTAAATGACCACCGTCCACCAAACCTCCGCGGCGGACACCCCCGTCCACGCTTAAGTGGGTGGAATGCAGAAGCCATGGCGTCAACGCTTGTTTGCTTTTCCAGTCGCGGGAATGTCGTTAGTTCTGCGGATCAGCAGGGGGCTTATTAGGCAATTACCTGATTGCTTCTACTCCAGGGAAAAGATCAGTTGCTAGGGGCTTGCTTTCTTGAGCCTCCAACGGGTAAGCAAAGGCATATACTACATTGAAACCGGGGAATTTTAACGCGCGATTAGGCTTGACTGACGCTTGGAGAGAGATTGCAACATACATGGAAGCTGAAAACTACGCCAAAATGTACGGTATATTACTCAAAGCGATATTAATTTAGCGTAGTCAGAGGTCAGAGAAATTCTTAGTCTCTTGATACCTAGGAACTCCGGCAACAAAAATGTAAAATCGCGTAAATAGGTACGCAAACATCAGCTAATAGTAAGAAATGAGAACACTAGCAATTTTCTACTTAGTAAAATTTTTCATTATGACTAGTTTCGGTGTACTAAACCATTTTAAAGTCTTACTTGAAACTTGCATCTCTTTAAAATGGCGTAGTACACCGAAACTAGTCGTAATGAAAAACTTTACGAAGTGGAAAATTGCAAGTGTATTCATATTCTACTATTATGGAACGTTTCCACCACATCACACCTGAATCTGTAATGTATAAAATTTGCTAACTTTATACTTCATTACAATTATGAGCGGGAATATGAGGACCGTAATTATTTAACGAGTAACGCAATGACATCTCAGAAATTGTATGACGTCTACAAATATTTAAGTACAGCAATAAATACCCAATGAATATACAGAAGGGTGTTTGTAAAGATAAAAATATTTCCTCACGGCAAGAAAAAGTGTTTTTATTTTATTATTCACTTTATTTGCTATTAAGTAATTTATTTTTACTGGTATTAGCACTTATTGAATCTGGAATTTCGATTTGCATTAAAAAAATAGATTACATCTATAGTGATGCCGGCTAAATAAACGAAAACCGCACCGAAACCCTTTGGTTTAAACAGCGATTAAGATATCTGAAAGCTGAGTGCGGGTCAGCGACACGATCTGCCGCCCAATCATGTCGATGTCGAATGTTAAAAAAAGAATGACCATCAAGCAACGTATGCTGAGAGTTTTCGAGAATCTCTTTTCTTTTTGGCGCTTTTTTATTCTTAACCGGGAGAAAATACGATCACTTTCCTCGTACTCAACCCGGCAACGGAATAAAAAGAGCGGATGAACAGCCATCCAATTTCTTCTTGTCTGAAACACATCTGTACGGCTTGAATGAGATGTGCGGATGCGCCAAGAATTTCCGATGACCTGTTTCCATCCCTTCTTAGTCGCAGTGGGCAGACAAAAGCGGAGATGCGATGAGATAGCGAAAGTCATCCCCATTTCCGTCTCTCCATTAGTACTCGTGTAACTGAAGAGTTTATTAAGAGAAACCACAATCAATCAATGAAGTATTGAATGAAATTAGAAACATCGACGATTGCGCCATCATATGAGGACGTTACCCATCAGGTTTGCCAGGTGATGTTGAGCGTTTTCCATTAGGTAAAAGTAGTTTTTCACGCGCAATTATATACTCATAATTCCCTACCATATGTATTTGTGCCATATTTCCATCATTAAGCTATGTTTCTTAAAACAAGATTTTCTAATTTATCATGAAGTTATCTAGTATAAAGACATCGAAGAAATACCAACATAGGTACATCATATATATTTTATAGATACTACCGATTCCAAGTTAAAAATTTTCGGTTGGATCGTCTCCGATACGTTTTTTCAGCTTTGCAGTAAATTAAGTATTGGTTATAGCTTTGTATGATAAGTACCCAACTTTCTCGTGGTCTAAACCAGTGTACCGCGTTCGGAACTCTACATTCTATTTATGGCCAAAGGGGTTGACATCCTTATAAATGGCGCATTGTAATTTAACAATACCTACTCGAGGCAACGAAAAAACTTAAGTGTAAGAAAAACAGAACTTCCGTTCTAGCCAATTATAACTGAGTTGCCATGCTTTACTCATTCTTGCAAAATATAAAATTTAAATGCACTTAAGGAGAGCATAAACACTTCCGCAATAATTTTGAAGCACAGACTTAAATTTTAAATGCCAATGCAATTTCAGCTCTAAGAATAATGGATTTGAGTTTATGTGATGAACCCATCGAATCAAATCAAATAATAAAATCCTAGTCAACACATGTGTCTGCATGTTCAACTCATATCTACTCTCGGAGGAATACCTGCTGGGATTCTCGATCCATTGCATACTATATGTTGACCATTAGGTGACCCACAAGCTGGAAAAGCGGCAAAGCCATCAAATGTCTCCCTTCGAAGCCATCAAATATCTCCCTACAACGTCCATTGAAGCCCTCCCGTAATGCAGCCCCCCCCCTCCCCCCCCATCCCCCGACCGCCGCCTTGCTTTCCTCTTTCCGGGAGCAACACATGCACGCTCGGTTCGACTTCTGTTCCTTTTGCATTACGGTTGTATGCATGTTTTCCATTTTTTTTACGCGCCGCCCGACCTTTTTGT
>LYUA01000359.1:569920-585614 GCA_002093875.1 Calopteryx splendens
TGGATATCCATAATTTCCACGAAGTCACGCCTGATACCATTAAGTTTAATAATTTCCACATTTCAAAGTGGTCCACGCTCCGTCTATTACTACCTCCCTTATTTGTAACCTTCACTAACGGCTCATTTTGCATGCGTAAAATAATCTTTTGTTTTAGATTTATAGCTCATTTTTTGCTGTTGGCATAGTATCCCTCCATCGCTTGAATCTCGTAACCTGTTTGTTTGATTCAAACAATCATGTAGTAATGTATTATTTTAACGGTGCACATCTGGTGTAGAAGCACCCCCTGCCACACACCCTAGTGGTAGCTTTCAGGGTACCATGTACTAACAATGAGAGACAATAGAACACGGCAAAGAAACCAATGGGTGAGCTGGAATGATTTTCCTTATCATAGGTATATAGGCCACCTTAAGATATCTCAGGAGACCTCTAAAAAGTTGCATATAAAACTAAAATCGTAATTAAATTATAAATTTTGAGTAACATTTTGATGAAAGAAACAGTAGGTTGAAGCCACATTACCTGCGTACGGGGCTTTCGATTTCACTAGACGTTAATTTATTCGCGCAGCCCATAGTAATCAACCAGAAGGTTGGCTGCGCGAGAGAGTCGCCGAAAAATAACTCATTCGGCCAGCAAGAAGTAATTTTCCGGCGATTTACTCTCGCAGGGATCGAAAATTTTTCCCTTCGCTTCTGCGCCTTCCGTCTCCAACTCCCTGACCCTCTCTGATATCTTGAAGTTTTCTTCAGCTAATCATCACAAAGGATTCCGGAATACACACATTGAATTGGCTGCAGCATAAGCATATTGCAATATGCTTATGTAAGCATTATAAATATTTTTCTCCGAATGCATAGCGTGAACGAAATGGTACAACCCAAGACATTACGTGCCAGCAGAACGGAGAACATAGGGGAGTGATCAGAAGTCCATTAATTTCATATTATTCTAAAGCTTTCTTTATGCAATGGAAACTTGTCAAAAATCAGTATTTTAGTGGAAGAATGAAAATAATGAACTAAATACTACTAAAAATACAGGGTGTTTAAAGCATACAATATTTCAGTTGACTCTGAAAGTAATCGTAATCGGACGACAAAAAGGCATTAACACCGAAGAACATTCGCTGGTATCGCATCTTTCAAGAGTTAACAATATATATATATATATATATATATATATATATATATTAATAACAATCGCATATTTCAAGTATTTTTCATGAAAATTTAAGTAGCGAGAAAGAAGTCGAAGGACGTCTGACACTCGACTACCCATCCTACATTAGTAACGTAGTAAGTAACATCTGCACCGTCGTCGTGACAACATAACAATCTCCGGGAAAACCTGCCATAATTGCAATCCCTACCTTTGGAACATTTTTAGCGCTAATTAAGCAAGAGTAAATAAATTGAATTCCTGTATTCCTTACTATTGCGATGCAAATTGAACGGGGGTAATTCACTGGGGTTTCAACCAGAGGGCCCGGACTCGATTCTGGTTGACGCCTCTGGGTATCCTCAGCTTCACCCAAACTGTGATTTTTCGGATACTTGATATTCCTACGCCGAGGAAAGAAACTGGCCCCCCTACCCTTATGTGTGAATTTCACTCGCCGTTGACCTTAGTATTGGATGAGCTATACCCTCACCTACCAAACCGACCTTCGGGTTAATTACTGTGGTGTTTTATTTGTTAGGTAAATTGTCAATCACAGCAAATTGCCATCACTATTGCCTTTGTTCCCGGGATGGATATTTACATTTCTTCCAATCGTACTACTTATAATCTTTTGTCATAAAGCAAAGGAATTCGCTTCAGCAAATGAGCACTGTCTAAATCCTCCTAAATTAAAGTCTTTGGTACTCAAGCAGATATTTCTGTCTGGCGCTGGGCTCTGTTTTGATGCTGGTGATTCAATCTAGCGATTCTGACCTAACATTCTCTTTCCGCTGACCTTGAGAAGACTTAACCCTTTAAAAGGAACGGTTGTTTGATCTTTCAGGCAGCATCGATGTTATCGCTTGACCTCTGTGGGTCGTGCTCACAGCGTTCTGCTTAGTAGAACAAACCCTGCTCATTCCGAAATATCTCGCCAAATGCATCTTAATTTTTCGATGTAGGATTGTGATGCTTATCACCGCTCCCAGCACGACGGCGGCGCTCGGCGGTGCAAGTCGACCATGGGAACCAACCCGCTTTGCGTCGGATAAGAAGAAGTCCATTTCGTTGTTGCGCTGCGTTAATTAATTGTTTTTAAATGCATCTCGTAAATTTTAAAGGAATGCATGTGACGGGATCGGAATGCGACGTGTCTAGTTTCATTTTAGGGAGCAACACTGACCCCAGAGAGTCAAGTTACGAAATAAAATACCCTTGAGGTCCCTTATTACGGAAGAATAGGAACAAAAGAAGGATTTGAAGTAAAGATGCATTCTCTTGATGCGATGCGATGGTACGGAGTCATTTACATCAAAGGTACTCCGATTTCACATAAGCTGTAGTGTGGCACATAAGTGTGGGTATCGGCTTAATATGTTACTGTCTATATGGCTGTAATGCTTACTGTCTAGAAATTTCATGATGCCACTAACTAAACATTATGAGGATTTAAAGGTAATCGGTGTTAATGATATTGGTCTGCAATTACTGGGATCGTTTCTATTACCACTTTTGTAGATGGGGGTCATGTGGGCCAACTTTCAATCGCGGGGTACCGAACCTTCTGTCGGTGATTTAATGAACACGGAGCTGCTTTTCTATTCCTTTCCGTGATATAGTTATGCCGCACATAAGTTCGTGATGTGAATGTGGAGGGTAAATTAGAGTGTTTATATCGTTAGATTAGACGCTTTGGAAATATTTATTTAGTATGTCCACCCTGCTTGAGCTGTCAGTTATATTTTAGCCGTTTTCTCCCTCAAAAGATTCTCATTTGGCGTTTCCCTTGTATTCCTCTCACGTACAACAAAATGTTTTAGGGTTTTTCTCTAAGAGGGCTTTGCACATAATCTTTTTCGTTAGCGATATACACAATGTGAGTCTTTGTCTTGACAGTACAGTTTGCATCACCATAACGCCTGTTGTATAATTCCTTTATTCAGCACGCATGAATATTATTCAGTAAATCTTTATTTCAATTAAAACATTTCTATATTAACTTATTCCTATTCTTCTACTCTTTTTCCTAATTATTAATTATACGACATAAATGAAAGTCTGAGCTCAGAGATGTACATAAAATTTGTGGAATAAATATCTTTAAAACTATTTTTGAACTAAACCACCAGTGTAATTCAATACTAGAACACACAGTAAAAACACTAATGTCGCAAGCGCAGTAGAAAATGTGAGTGTTCTTTCATAGCGCACCAAAGCAAGAAGTTCACGAGGGAAACACGACGCGCATGGTTGGTTCTTTGACACTTTGGAACTTCTCGCCTTCAAAAGTGTCCCTCGCGGTCGAACGTGCGAAAACAATAACGGAATCTCGCCCCCCGAGAAAAGAAAGCAAAGGGAAAGAACTCCGAGGCGACAAATCAAAATGACCACGCTCTGTGGTTATGCCGGAAAAATTAAAAGAAAAAATCGCATGTAAGGGCGATAAACTGTTAGGGAGGAGCTGCCGAAAGATAGCGGTTTCGACTCGAGGCAAATAAAACCATTAAAAACAAAAGGCCCAGCTAGTAACTCACGTAGACACGAAGGCTTACATGCGCCTTTTTCACACTTCGTTCACTTTTCTTTCGAATTTTTCCGTTGATTCTTAGCAAATGACTCTAGACAATCGACTGCTTTGTTCCTTAAAATAATTGTACCAGATAATGGCTGTCCAATAGGCACGATGTGTAATCTAATTAATGGTATGGACTGAATTCAAGAATGCGCATTATTTTGACAATACATAACTGCTGTAAATGAACGTGTTTTCTTTTAGCAGTTGAATATCTTCCACCTGTTGTCATAATTGTCTCTATAGACTTTTACGCGAGGAATTATAAAATCCACTTTTTCGTAGTAATCCTTTTATAAGCAGTAGCATTACTGTTATTGTAAATATTTGCAGTCCCCTGGAACTACGCACTACTCCACTTCTAAGCTTCGCCAAAACTATGTACAATAAAAAACACCCTAATACCCCGCATTAGAAGTAATAATCATTTGGCTCATAATAATGTCTAACTTCCTTCATGCTGCTAAAAATTTCGTATTCTTTTCCTCCAGTTCAGTAGTCTGAAATACATTTTGTCCAATTTTATGCTGAAGGAGTAAGGAAATTTTCACTGGCGCTTTCCTCAAGATGAAATAATGTGGGTTTAAAACTATCTTCGGTTTTCGATAGAAATATAATAACCTTCAAATGGAAAACAACACGAAAAACGATTTTTGTACCATATAAATTATCGTGTAGATAATATCAAAAGCTTTATAGGCAATATTCTATTTAAAATATTTTTATTTAAAAAATATCCTCCATTGAAGCACATGTGTTACGAAATGCCATTTGTGTGTTCTTATTTTCACCACACCAGCACCACATGGCTGATGAATTTTGTATCTTGAATGCTAACCAAGAATTCCACACAAAATTATCGAAATGGAAATCAGTGAAAAATTCCATTTAAAAAGTCGCGCTGGTTTCCTTGATAAAGTTTTTATGAATATTGAAACTTGGTTTTACTTCGAGCACGAATGATTCGAAGGTTTATTGCTTAAACCCAGGATTGCTGGGGTTGACCTCTTCTGCTATTCTGATGGTCTGTTCTGCCGATGTAATTCTCATGGTAATCTTCATGCTGCCGTGAGGGCGTGTGGCAGGGGGTGTTATGCCACCGGCCATCAATGGCATTGATTATTAATGTTATTATCATCCATTCGACAGTTCGAGAATCCCTTTGACACAAGGGATGCTCGAAATGTCGTATGTTTACTGCTGTTGTAACCACTAAGTGTGCAAAGGAAAAATGATCCCTTATTCGGCAGTCAATCTCCCTAACTTCCCGTCGTGGTCTCGCCTACCAATGTTATTTGGAGGTAAAATGATTCCTTGTGTTTCAGTGTTAAACTCGAATGATTTGCATCTCTCTTAAAAGTTTAAGACGCGCATTTAATCTTCGTGCTTCCAGTGGCTCCCATTTAAGACTATCTAATAACAACACGACGCTCTCTGTTCGCTCATAACGATTCTTCACGAAACGAGCAGCTTTCTTCTGTATCCTGTTCAATTCCATGATAAGTTCCCTCAGTGCAGGGTCCCAAATGCTCGAAGCATCCTCAAGGTGACGTATAACCAGCGCGAAATAACGCATCTCCTTGACCTTTTCATTAGATTATTTACCCATTATTCGTTTAATGAATCCTAGTTTCTTCAATGCAGCTCCACGTATGGTCCTCAAGTGTTTACCCCATGTTAGGTCTGATGTTAGAGTGAGTCCTAGGTATTTTACTTGGTCCATTTTTCTTATGTCCACCCCTGTTAGTCAACGGGTTTATTTTACCAGAAGCTCATCACTACGCGCTTTTTAAAATTTCATTTAAGACCCCATTCCTACACAACAGTCATTTATACTGTTAAAAATCACTGGAAAGAGACTCATATGTATTTGGATTTATTACTTACCTATGTCTCAGCAGATGACCGTATCATCGGAGAATAATCTCTAACCTGTAACTACCCAGCGGGATGCCAGATGCTACAATCACTAAATCTAAATTAACTCCATCGGTTATTACTTTCTGTTTGCGCTTTAAGTCGAAATCTAAGAAAATCGCGAAATTAAAGATTAAATTAAAAAATACTGCTCCTCTTTAACGGCTTTGAATTACATATAAATATTTAGTTGAAATGAGATTGATTCGGGTGAATTTTTCCTGCGTTCGTGCAAGGCGATGTTCTCTTCTCCCATTCTGAGTAAATGCTATCCTTCGATATTCAATCTTAATAAAAATATTCCCATTTTACTCCTCATAAACTCCTCTAAAAATAAAAAAAAATTACCGTTTCAATATTTTACGCTATGCTCGACATATACTTATTATCCCTTAAAAATGTCACATTCGGCTGCAAAAAGTGAGATAGTAGTGAATTATTTTCTTGGTCGTAATATCGCATTCGAAAGAGGTACACGCTCATAGTTCTAAAAATGAGTAATTGCTAACTTAGAAAATAGAATTGGCTGACGTGGCATCATAGGTGACCATTTTTTTATTGCAACTTCATTAAAAACACACGTGAAGAAGCGGAATTTCCCCACTATTAGTCAAGTAATTCTATCTGAAGATATCACTGCACCAAAGAATCGGTTTCATAAATAAGTCAATGGTAAAATGGCTCATAATACGAAATGGGATAAGCCATCAAATATTAAAACGTGATTAATCAAGAAACGTGACTGCTAAGAGCGTAAAAAGAAATAGCCGCTTCCCCTGAACTAGACAACTGTCCATTAATTCCAAATAAACAATGGCATTCGTGGAATCATCAGATATTCATGCATTCTAGACCAAAGGTGTAACGAGGAACGAGAACCGAACAATGGTGCTGCAAAACCCGCCCTCTAGCAAACGACCATCGGCCCCGCAAACCTTTTTGAGATCACGAATCTCTCTCTCTCTTCCTTAACTCCGAAGAAAAGAGGGATATTTTCGCCATGATTTTTCCCCCAACAGGTCGATAAGCTTATTTTTTCTTCCCTGAAATGCGGAAGTCCTAAACGTGATGGGATAAGGAGACGCACCCTTAATTTACACTGGCTCCGTCAACTATCTCGCAACTGGTATCTCTCCCACTCTTTATACCCTGCAGACCTTTCAAGTTTCTCCAATTAAAATCGCAGCTTAAATCTGATGTGGCATCGACAATTCTTCTGAGCGTCTTGAATGAGACATCCATATCTCGGCATATTTTATATCGCTTCTGTGCGCTGTTCGAATAAATTTTATGCATTATGGAGCGATATCGGGCGAAATTCTCTCCCAGGGCATTAGGGAAGTCTTCCCCTTGACGCGGCCACCACAGGCGATTGCACTGATTTCTTATCTTTCGCGTAGGAATCGCGAAGAGGCGGACACGGGAAAATGGCTCCCTTTGAGCATTTTAAGATTCGCTGAAGGGCGAGAGAGGTACGAGATTGATGCTTAGATTCGCACGGTCTCTGAGAGTTTTCAAGCATCAGACCAACGGTAAATTGGATAAACCAGGAGGAAGAAGACAATGTCGTCTATAGTTGGATGGGTCAGTTACGGTTTTGAGCCGTAATTATTGGGTTTGCAAGATTTTTTCCACCTTTCGTGTTGAGCAACTGCCTTGCCTTTACGATGACCTTTACCCGAATAACAGTTGTTATGGATTCCATCACTTCCATCAAATCGTAACATCTATCGTGGCAAAATTTCCTGAATATAATATTTTCTTACAAATCTAATGACTAGTGTACTCTTTACAGAGATGTTTTTTACAAATAAAAAATATGACTGAGTTTATCGTGAAAGGCAAAGTGTTTATTCCATGATTAACATTGGTTCGTTTTTTATGACCTTGACCCACATGTGACTCTAAATTGATGCTTTCTTCATTCGAAGTTATTTAGTCATTTAGAACTGTCAAAATTCTTGGTTAGATCACAATCTTATGGTTATGCCTCATTATGCAATAATAATATAGTTCCAGTGTTGGATTTCACATCATTCACGTTTAAAGAACGAATTGTTTAAAAACGCAATATTTGAAACAGTATGCGCTGAATATGCTTGCAACAAAGGCAACGTTGAAAGAAATGAGTTAATTTTAAGTTGGTATTTGAAATATAATTTATGCCCTATGCTAAATTTTAGTCGTTCTAACTGGAATATTTACTTCCATGGAACATAGGCGTTGCTTACCAGACCGCATGTAACGAGAGGGTCAATTTATTCAGAATCAGCATACCGAGAAGCCCCACTTAATTGTTGCAACGGGCAAAAAATGAACGCCCTGGTATGGAGGTTAATGAGTGGCGCACGAATGCAACGGTTAGTTTTACATGTTTGCCCTCGCAAAAAGTTCCTCTCCACGGTTTGACTTAGGAAGGAGCTGCCGACAGGTCAAAAGTCAAAGATAAATCCAAATCACTCCAATTCTGATCACGAACCCATTACATCCTAAGCCAACCCAAAATACACGCGCAAAAGTAGATGAAAGTAGTTCTTATTCCACAAAAGTCTTTACGTAATTTTTAGTTTTGCTAATCGCTCGGACTCAACTGATTTATTAGCCAATCAATATCATTAGCCAGAATTTCGTTGCTCAACTGATTTCTGATATACGTTGTTCAACTACGACTACTCCGCAAAAAGTATGTACCTACTTGAGTCTTGCAAAATATCCTAAAATTATATTTTGCCTGATTTCTGATTTTCTGTATATTATTTTTGTTAGTCTCACTCTCAAACTAAGTGTCGAGGTCTTAAAATCACTGGGTAAAGCAATCGGTTTAAAATTCGGGAGATACATTCGCTGGCACCCTCAGATGCATCAAAGCTGTTGGATTGGTCACCATCTCCCTGAAAACATAGGGTGGTGCGGTGAAAGTAGCTGATCGCGTACCCAAGTTTAGATGTGAATGACCTATATGGTAAGGGTCAATGCAAGGAGAGCTCTACCCTCAATTTTCAAACCAACCTTCCGGTTAATTTTCGTAGTCTAATCTAAGAATAACGTAGTTCTATATTTCTAAGGATGAATATGTCTTATAATTCTTATTTTTTAAGCATGGTCTTTACATGTTTACTTTCTCTCATGTATCTTCTAAAATGAAATATAAATATAATTTGCGAGGGCTCACACAGAAATTACTTCCACGATGCCTAGAAAGCTATTCTTAGAAAATCAGTGCGCCCATTAAAAGCATTCCGATCCAAGGATTTATCATGAAGGAAGGTATTGAAATTATATTTTTCAATATGAATTGATTGTATACTTACTCGTATTGTTCTTCCTCGGCTCGCAGTTAAAAACCCGGAACAGATTGTTATCAGAATCACCGAGCGTCCTATTTTTCCGCTACCTCAGACTTTCCCCGAAAGTTTCTACTCTCTTGATGGCAAAATCTTAGTATTATGTTGCCAATTTTTTGTGACCTGAATTTCTTAAATATGCCGCTGCGGACGATCAATAACTCGAGCATTTAAGTTGATAATATTCAGCTGGCCCATCGTAATTTTATCAAGGTAAATTAAAATAGTCAGGCGCAAAGCATTGCTACAACAATTTTAAAACATGTTAAAAATATTTTGTGAGATTCAACAGAAATACAAATTTTTGGTCTCTCACTATTTAAAACCTCTGATAAGATTTTCCCCGAGGCATACCTATTTTACATGTCCTTTAGATAAGCTTTGTCTCCGTCTTAAGGAAGGAACTGTTTTACTGAAACAGTAGATCCATAAAATACGAGCGAGTACAAACTTTAACGATAATGTAATCTACCGGAAAGGAGCTCCTAATAAAAAATAATATCTACGCTATTTCAGGAAATTAGTGGAAGGCTGGAGCGGATACGTCAGTAAAAAGTAAAAATTAAATAGGAAAAACATACGGCTTTATTCGACGGCTTGGTCATTGTTCGCTACATTCAAGTGGAGGGAATAAGTTAGCTGTCGGTCATCCTTATAAAAAATTAAGTCACGGATAAATAACTTTGTTTTTGAAGACTTATGGTTTATTGAGGATGCGAGGGAGGGTTTAGACGTGGTGAGTTGAACCGTGAGTGAAGAAAGGGGAGCTGAGAAAAACCGGTCTTTTTGATTCCGCCCCCACCGTTAGGCGGCAAGGTGGAGAAGCATTCGAGGGATGCAGTTTTCTTGCAACCTACTATTCCCGAGACGAAACCCCTTTTTGCCTCTAAAGATGACCCGCCCTCTCCCCGCTAACCACTACCCAACAAAAAATCCCATTAAACCTCACCCCTTCCTCTCCTTACCAACCCTTCCGGAACCTGCCCTATTAAGGGTTTCACCCCTTGTGGCTGGTCAACATTTAATGACTAACCATTTCACTGCTAAGGAAGAACTGTGTCAAGATACCGAGGCCGACGTGACGCGAAAATAGCGAGTAGATGATTTAGCTTATTTAATTGGGATATTCTTCTCCGAAATTTTCCACTCACACTGAACTACCGTCCAAAGAGAGAACTCGACACACTCGCGGCTGCAATCATCCAGTCGCCCGTCACAGTCTAATAGAAACTTTCTTCTCGATCCCACTGGAGGGAACCCACCTTTTTCCCTTTTCAATTGTGATTATTAGAAAGTCTTTTTTTTTAATCGGGGCGAACGCTTGCATTTATGGAGAGCACTAATCCTTAAGGCGATCATTGACACAACTCACTACATAGTTACATTTCCAGTCCCATATCGAAAAATTTCCAATTCCAAAAATGATCGGACATCGTCGCAGCTCACCCTGCATCGCGGGAAGAGTAGATGTGGTCAGCCGTGCGTCTTCCTCAACCCAACCCTCACCATTGTCAACTGAGAGGGTGGGCCCTAAGGGTGTGTATGTGTGTGTGTGTGTGGGGTGGGGGGAGACGGGGGGGGGGGGGGTTGAGCCGCGTCTTAACGTACCNGTTGAGCCGCGTCTTAACGTCCCCCGCGGGGCGCTGAAACCCCTCCGTCAGCCCACCTCCCGCCGAGGAGGGGAGTGCGATGCCCGGAGGCACGCCTCCGCCCCCCGGCCTCCCTCCTTTTCGCTCCCCCCCCCCGTGCTAGCCGAGGCGGCTAACTCCATCCGCACACATGGATGGAGCACAAGCACTATTAAGCATCGGAAAACGACCGAATCTTCATTTTTGCCTTAATTCAAAGTGTGGCAGTAGTTAGCCTCCATATCCTCCAGCAAAAATTAACCTTGATCGGAAGTCTACTGTTAATAATAATTGCCCATGGCATCTTGGATGACTTAAATGGATTTCATCCCTAAGCTAAAGAGAACTGAAAAGGAAAGGGAACAATTCTTATTTCTACAGTTCTTAAATAAACCTTCAGAAATAACCATAAAAGAAAATATGCAAGTCTAAGGAATATTTAAGTAATAGATGAATACATTGGATTTCGACCAAAATGACTGAAAAAATGTAAATTGGGAAAGTTAATTCTTTGGAATATCCCTAGCGCATGCATCCAGATTAGTTTAAGTGTTGAGCAGGAATTAACTTAACTGGTGACACAGAAAATAATATTATTAATATAATGAATTATAATGGGCACGATAATCCAGTGGGGCTAGAGCACTGAGCTGCTAACGGGAGGGCACAAGGTTATATTCCGGGTCACGCGTCTGGGCACCCTCGGCTTGTTATGTGGTTACACGCTAATCAAATAATACAGGGAATAATATCGGTGATATCACTTATGGTAATATTATAGGTTAAAAACACTTACCTCTGATTCACCTTACAAAGTAACGATGCATTAGAGGCTTACTCCAAGCATTACTTGTATATAAAATTAAAAGGAAAATGTCAGACTAATAAGCTTCGTCTGTTACCACTCATATATTTTAGCCATTGTGGCAGAAAAGATTAAGGGTAGATAGGCATGAACTCGTCTTCATTACCAAGAGAAAAGGTCGGCGACTCGATTTTCCATTACTGCAGACCGGCTGTGGAATATTTCTGTGCAACGCCCCATAAGAACAGCGAATAAAGGAATATAACACAAAAGAGGGGAAAGAGGTGAAATTTTCCTGGGGACACGAAAACCCAAAAAACAATATGGAAGATTTGTAAAATATTTTTTAAAAAGTGCTTTAAATACACTTAATCTTTCCCAGTGGCTTACGGCAGCGCTGTAAGTTTTTATCACTACGCATGATGGTCGCGATATCAATTGAGGCGTTCATCGCCAAAATTTCTGTCATAAGTCTAGGAAAGCATTCACTCCATGTGGTATGAAGGAACTGAATGCGTCTCCATTTACCTCGATGAAGATGGAGAAGACTGGTTCTTAAGAAGGAGTAAGTACCTATATCCTAAAAAAAACATACAGAAGCTAAAATTCATAAATGGCGTAAAGAGAAACCAATCTAGTCGCATCAGCTAAGAAAAGAGAATGAAAATAGGTTATGAGCACCATGTTGTCAACGACTAAAAGTACGTAAGATTGTTTTGTGAGCAACTCTGCCTGCGCATCCATTAACGCTCACAATTTCCTCACACCTCTGTCCCTAATTTCAAGCCGCATAAATGGTCGGTGCTCGGATTCTAGTTGGCCGACAAAAAGAGATGAAAGTAATAAATGCAGCAGCGGAAAAGCACTTTCGAGATGAATACTCGTCTAGCATGGTCGGTTGGCCGCCATTATTCATCGCAAAAGGAATGCATGGGGAAGAGGAAAGACAATTGCATTCCGAAGGGCGTACCTAAAGGGCGAAGCGTACCTTCACTCCGTTAAAATATTTCTGTTTGTCTGATCTCGGACGCGGTAGATCTCAGAGGGTAGTGGGAGATGCAGCCTCCGAGTGTGACATTTAAGCAGCATGCGCATTCGGGTAGGCTATCGATGGGAGTGATTTGGAGATGGGTCTTACACGCACCGTTTAAGAATCCGTACTTCACTCCGATGCGGAGAAAAATATCATTGACTTTTAACTTCGTCAAGGCATAACTTGTGTCAGTTTATGGGCCCCCGTTTTTAAATTATTCCTGAAGAATAATGAATGATAAACAGAAACAAGCGAATGACAATGCAAACATTTTTTTTATTGGATACCTTAAGTTATGAGAATCACAATCTGTTGTTTTTTCATGATAATTAACTCGCTTAAATACTTCGCTTGTCTCCGGATAGCATTTAAAATTTTCAATTATTTTCACTCAGTAACATTATAGTAGTTATGTATGAATATGTACTACTACTTTGTACTGCGGTTTTTCCATGATTACGAATGAACACTAAACAATACAATATTATAATAATAACAATACTATAATATTCCGCATGAATTGAGTATATTTTTGAGAATTTTACCGCGGAACATCACGCTAATTCAAACTACCAAATAGTATGCTAAAATGATAAACTATATCATTATTAAATATTTTCACTTTCTTTATTTCAACGGAATTTCTATGATGAAACTGTGTCTCTTGGTGAATCAAATATTACCCTACTTAATACCTATGCTTAAAATAAAATATACGGTGCAGAAACGTGATGAAAGTAACTCAACTGAGGTGGTAACTAAGGTTGAATGGTGAATTCCTAAAACTCATAAGAAGAGTACTTGCACTCCTCGAATGTAATTCTTAATTGCGTAACTAGAATCAAATAGGATAAGTATGAAGTTCTCGCAAGAAAAACGAATATTTTAATAAAAATGCATTCGAAATAATTCCAGTTAAACAGTAATACGGTCTCGCAAATAGCAGCTAGGTATAAGTGAGCGACGTCTTATTGACGTTAGATTATTAGTTCATCCTTCAATAAGACTTAAGACACTGGTAAGAGTTAATCAGATTAGGCTAAGAGCATTTTATAAAAATGGCAAGGCATTTCCTCTTCCACACACCATGTTGCGACTAGTATGAATGCGAATTTGCACATTTTCCGCTACTATAAAATCGATGGGCTGGAGACGCACTTATTGGCGAAACGCCAGAAAAGTATTACGTATGCCATCTGGAGGAAAGTCTGGAAAATATTAAATGCACAAGCAAGCACACCATTTAGGAAAAGAAAATGCGTTTTATGTACGCGATAGATACTGCAAGTATGAGAGCGAGTTCCCGCTGGCACTCTAGTCTGCTTATGCGCCAAGAAGGATCTTGACACACTTACCTTCGGCAAGGCGGACCTTAGCCGGGCATTGGGAGTTAAGAAGACACAAAAAGAATACGGGCATTGACAACCTGATTGAGTGTTATATTATGAGGGAAGTGTATTCAAAGTAACCGATGAATATGCACATTTTTCAAGAGGTAATCTGATTGCACAAAGAACTGATTCATTCTTCATAAAAGTGGTGGCAAATTGCAACAAATTAGGAACGTTATTTGTGAAAAAATTGTATATTCAAGGTTAAAAACATCAGCTTCATCCCTGCGGTCGCTTGGGTAAAAATCGTGTTTGCGCGCTGTGTGCAAGTGATAACGGCTTCTGATGACAAAATGTATTTTAGTCTGTTTTATTATCGAATTCATCACGGGCGGCCAATCAATTTTTCACCCACTGGACAGTTTGGCTGCCTGGGGATACACAAGCACTAAAAAAGGACCGAGGAGATAATCAAGGTTTTAGTTTTTTATAGCACTTAATAAATACTGACGGGGATGATAGATTGCAGCTAGCTATATGATAATACCAGGTAAACGTTTTTGGTCTTCCAGTAGCAAGGAAGAGTATGGAGTCATTATTTTGACAGCGAATGCTACTGAAAATCGCTTTATGTTCAATTTTTAATATATTAAAATGACACATAAAAACATTGCCGCGTTTATCATCAATGCTTGAGTATTCCTAGGTTCATCCCTTTTTGGCAAATTTTAACTGAGAATCTATCAACGTTTTAGCGAGCGTTCATCGCTCGGCTACGGACCGGCGGGCTCCGATTTCAAAGCCCCTGGACACCTCGAGCTAAATGCCAGCTGAACATCAGAAATTATTGAGAGCGAGAACTTGGAATCAAAACCAGGACAACTTACTGGGAACCAGGATTTTCTGGTTATCAGAACCTAATGAGAAACCGCGGCGGGCATACCTTAGGAAAAGGAACTGCTCCTCTACCTCCTGAATGTGCTGATTTCACTCGACATAAGAGCTTAACACCAGGTGAACTCTACACGCCACAATCAAACTGACCTCAACACCTGTTGTCTGGTGAGTATCAACGAAATGGGCGCGAACTTTACAGCTAACCGGGTGTGCAATACACAACCATCCATGTTTTCATCACAATTAATTTGATAATTATCAATTTATCAGTTAACGGAGTAATGATCGTGACATGCCACGCATCGTGATTACGTTCGCCAATCAATGGTGACAATGAAAGCAGTGGGTAAACCAACTTTGTGCAGAGGACCTTCTGTTTCCTTAAGATGGTATTATAGTCTAGAAACATCTTCGCGGTGGTAGGAATCCTTGGATACATTGATTGGGGATGCCTTGTGGGGAGTGACAGTCGAATTTAATTGAAATTCTTTGACGAATCTCCCTCGATCCTTCATTTAAATCTATGGGACCAACTCTTATCTATAACGACGCTCTTCAAGGCGGAAATGCTACTCTCTGTATTCGGAGGAGAAATGCAAATGACTACCCTACCGCGTTGGACTCGTCCGGACCTCCGACCCATTGAAAGATTTTAAATCACGGGGCATATGGAAAATAGGAGAAAGGGCCTTTTCCCATAATTAAGGACCAACAACCGCTTCAGCATGCAAAGCAGTCATCGATACATCTTCGGCACCTTTCTTTTTTTTGAGCGGGGAGGGGGGCGGGGGGTGGGAAGCATGCCTATTGGCATTCCGACGGATATTACGTCATTACGTCTTTGAAGCGAATATATCACCTTCAGAGTTTCCCCTCCAGCATAACCAAACAAAGATATACCTACCAACGGGCGGCAGACTGCGCGGAAGATTGGAGAGAGGAGTCTTAGTTTAGGAATGAGGGGGGGTGGGTTAAGGAGAAGCTGGGAGGCGGTCGT
>LYUA01000359.1:585723-599335 GCA_002093875.1 Calopteryx splendens
GGGGGTTGGCAAAGGCCGAGGGAGAGAAGGGAGGTCATGGCCCCTTCACATTCGGCACCACCGAGTGAGGCACGAGCGTCTGGCGCCCATCGTGACGTCTCCGACTGACCCAGTGACTGCATCTCGGTGCATCGATGACCTCGGCCGCTCAAGAAGATGCGCACGCCGCGTCATTCGACATTCATACTCCGCTAACTCAATTTTCTCCCCTTCACGAACCGTTCGCAAATGTTTTTATGTCTTCCTGCAGCAGCCTTCTTCTCATGGGAGTAAATGGAAAAAGAGTTCTATCCTATGAGTTAGTCTACAATACAGGGACTCTAACGGCAATTGTCAACACTGTAGGGCTCTCAGAAGATACCTAAATTCATGTGCGCTGCATTCGGACTCACGATGGAACAGCCGCTTAAGCCGTTTTTCTTTTCTAAGTGCTGGCTCTAATGTGGGCCCATTGTCCCGTTTCAATGAACATATTTAAGATATCACTGTTTTCATGGTTTTTGGGCCACTAATGATTCAGCTAAAAATAAACTCAGTCAACGACATGTAGATTTCCCTTCATGTAGTCAGTAAGTCGGCGTTTACGATTGAAATACATGAAACACTGTAGTAGTTACAAAATTTTAACCTTTCAGGCTTTGAATGATGTTCATGTGCCACTTGTAACACTCAAGTGTTGCACGAGAACCGAGATAATTGTCTTTTGAATATTTGAGACTGTATCAGACTTCACGGAATTCCTTTATGATTAGGGAAGGAAACAGATTAATTCCACAGATGCTTTATTTTAACATGACCATTCATCCATGAACATGCATAGAACATGCATAGCATCATAATCAGGATTTTGTCTTTCGGACCTTTTAGATGAGAGAGGTTGACATTAAATATATAATTTCTCGTCGAAAATTGTAGCTCCCGAATAGCGAAAGAATTTACGAATGCACAGAGTGGGGACAACAGGAAAATCCCTACCATACATTCCCACACCAGTGCCACTGCTATTTCTTTCCACCATTATGCCCTCGTTCCAATGAGTGACTTGATTGCCAGCAAAGAGCTATGAGTATGAATCCAGTTGGAGCTCAGAACAATACCACCATATGAATACCAACACATGCAATCAAATCTAGTCTGCTGTGAGTAATTGCCCCGAATCATAAGAGATTGGCTCACCGATCTTCGAGCATGGCAGCTGTATTAAGATGCCATACCGCCTGTGGATCTGCTCTAACACAGGCTCAGTCGTGAGTTTTTCTGCCGCGATGATCATTGAAATCAAAACTCGTATATCACTCAACACTTTGGCGTCGTGGCTACTCAAAGATGCTCTCACCTTGAATTACTGTATGATAGTAAAAAAATTCCGTCTTATTTGCAACACGAGCGTGGTCTGGATTGATGCAACGGTTATACCTACAGTGGATATACTGGTTTCAGGGACATTACAAATTTCAATTTAATTCTAGGCTTTAGCTATGCTAATCTGGGAGTTTAAACTGGGCTGGGCACAATAGTTACGTACACCAGTCCCAATAATAGGATTAATAGTGCAAAAATAATTGAACAATCTCAATTTAAATCAAGATATTTTAGAAAAAATAAACGAGAAGTTTTTCTCTGTACTGTATGGTACCATCTTCCATGATAATGACTTTCGAGGCCTTTTATGTCTCGTTATTAGCAGGCATCAATAATAATGAATTTCAGTACGTAGTTTCAGAGCACTTTCAGTGTCTCAAACGTGACTTCATATAAATTATTCCAATGGAAGAGAACTAATCAACCTATAAATACAATAGCTCAATGTACTTGAATGATTTACAGCATTTTTCTTTTCTCAATTTAAAATTTATCACGGTTTTAATTTTATCGTAATGACAATAAAATTCCTGAGTTGCCTTTTCTGTTATCATATTCTACATTTACTCCATATAGAGTCACCAAAATTAAATGTGTATTTTCTATGTCACAGTGAAACCATATGCAAAGGTAACAACCCCTTCTTCTTTTAAATAACAGCTCTTTGAGCATAGCGAAGTTATGAATTACACGGCTATTACGTGACTTCAAGGTAAGCACATAATGTCACTCTGATGCGGTATGCCTGTATTCTGCCTCCTTGCCTAAGCTAACCTGGACCATAATTTTGCATGGATAACATTTTCCCGTGAAAAGCGCTGCGTTCCTCGTGGCCTTCTTCTAAACCTCACAATTTGCCAAGCAAGGCCTAGGCGTCCGTGACACAGGTCACATCTACACAATCAGTTGATTAACTGCGTAACGCCAACAAGGGAGAAGTATTGAACATCTTTAAAACGCATGCAACGTCCCAGAATTTGTTTTAAACTTCCATAAAGTACAAGATCTCAAATAATTTAGTGTATATTAATAATCGTCTCCCATAGGTCGACAAATTGATAGAAAAAATTGAATGTGCATGATCATTAAATATTTTTGCAAAATATTTTATTTCATGCTTAATATGCGTCAGTTAAGCAAAAAATGAGAACTCCTTCCCTTGCAAGATAAATGAGAGTTCATTCATATTTTATATTAATTACATTGTTTAATCTAAACAGGTTAATTATTTGGAAACAACTGTACATATTCCATAAATAATGGATTAGTAAATTACATGTAATTAATTGGTATTCTATTTTATAGATAAAAATAACATAGAACTGAGAGAATTTCAATTTTGAGCCACGCAGTCCCTTGGTGTACATGTAAAGGCTACATTTCAATCGCTTGCAATAAAATATTAATCCAAAAGGTGAACCGTGATAACAACCTTTTACTTTTTTCGAAAATGAGTACGCATGTGTCACATCCCGGAGAACGAGGTATTTCCAACGAAATCCACATCAACGTTAGAAAATATATTCATCAATTAATTCGAATCTCTTGAACCCTTCCGGTGAAACTTGCGTCACAGTTATGATGTGCATAACTACTTCACTTGCCGATAAAATGGAAGCTAGCAAACTTTTAAATATCACCATGCTGGCACGCTTTGTGTATCCGGGAACGTAGAGGTGTAGTATATGCATTAGGTGACCGCCTTTGCAGAACGACTCGCCCGCCGAGCGGTTAACCATGAGGCGATGGAGGTCCACACACACCGGGGCAGCAGGCGTATTGCAAAATATTTACTTACCATCATGCAACCCGAGACGCCCTCGATTCGGCCCTCAAAAAATAGCTGCTCTGGGGTGACGACTACACCTCGCGACATAACCAAAAGTGGAAAGGGAACTGTGTAGGTGTGAGGCGTACGGGGTGGTGGAGGCGGTGGGGAGGCAGGATGGATGGAACAGGAGGCGACCTGGGATTCATCAACATCCACTCGCACGCATAGTCGAGCGGTCGGCGCATGGAAGACCGCTTGGCACTCGGGCTCTGCGTGTTGGGGCGGGCGTCGGAATCCCCAACCGGCTGAACAAGGTTGCCCCTGACTAAAGCAGTTCTCCCTGGCGATCGCAAATGATAGTTGTCAAAGAGAGCGAGCGCCTCACCGAGTGGATGGATTCGTTTTTTTTGCTGAACCAATGATGTCTGGTTTATGACGCGGATAATGTTCCCACAGCCCTAGGAATTCAACACGCCACTCGACATTACCATTTCGGTCTGTTATAACGCTTTTTAAACGAACAATATTTCCACACTCCCAGTAATACTCTGGTTTAAGTATGCAAAGTAACCCGGATAGACGACGACTCAAAACCGTTTGAAAAGAGACGAATAAGGTTCACCAGAGAAAATAGATGGGGGAGATAGATAGATGATGGAGAGGAGGTATTGAAGTGACTCAATGAAAGGAAGGAAGGATGAGAAGTGGACCTAGGAATGAGTGAATATACGGATTTATGCGAGAAGGAATAAGTTAAGCTCCATATTACATTGGTAGGCAAGGCCATAACGAGAAGATGAGGGAGGTAGAGACCCGAACAGACTAATGGAAATACTTGAGGAACCCTTTCTGCCTTTCGCACAATTCGTGACCACGGCAGTAGAAAACATCAGGTGGATATGACAGTTCGGACTTCCCGAAAATGAAATTATGCGGAACGTCCATAATCTCCAATAACTTAAATGACTGTTGACCAAGCATTTCCTGCCACACGACCAGTCTAATAATTACTACTCTTATACTCTCTACTACTCTATAACTCTAATAATTACAAAATCTTAAGAAATGATTGAATGAAAATCTATCTAAATTTTAGGAAATGATTAATAGAGATACCTACCTACCTGTTCTACCTGTTCTATCTGAGGATAGTACCTAAGCCGAATTATAAAAAAAAGATTATTATGAATCACGAGGAAATTAGATTCTTAATATATTCCTTTTTTAAACGATTAGCACACACCAGTAACAATGACAATACCAACCAAATGTTCAAGTTATTGCGTTCCCAACTAAATAGGTTTTTTTTAAATTTTACGTCGATTCATTGGCCTCCTATGGGGCATGTCAAAAAGACGAAAATGAATAATCATCCAGTTGGCGAATTGTTTCATTATTTACGAGAACACTTATGAAAAAGTTTAGGTCTTTTTAACAGCCCAAGCTTATTGAAATGCTGTATATTTTCCCCTTAGTAGGCGGTTTATAAGGGATATTAAAACCATTGACCGAAGTTTTACGTTGCACTAATAGAAAGAAATATATTATGCCTCACAGAGTGTTATTTTCCCGTCTCGTTCTTTTTCCATTATTTTTTTGTGGTATCTAAAATTGGCGAATATCGCAGAAGGATCAATGACTGCTTTGGAAAGTGATTAAACATCTAAATTAAGGTGTTATATATTCTATAATGAAAAAATAGCAAAATAATAAATCTCTTTCAATGATTACTGATCACAAAAAGATATCTGCCTCAAGGCTTGCTGTTCTCTAATTGATCCAGTACTATATGCGATACGTAGTTTAAATTTCACTTTGATGAGAAATATTTATTGGAGGAATAATTTTCATAAATAAATATATTCATTTAACAATCAGCAATTTCATACGTTCGAGTTTCAAAAGTATACCACCTATTTCATAAGAGTATAATGGTATGACTAAAGATTGCGAAAGGAATTTGATCAGACATGCATGGTAAAACAGATGTTAGAATATTATCGTCCACGATTATATTTTGAGAATTTTAATATAAGTACTAGACTGAATTGTGGAACACTAAGAGAAAATTAATGATATCGTACACAGTGAAATCAAAAACGACTGGTGAGCTGAGGAATTGAGGGAACATACAGCTTTATGAATACAAGTTCTTTTGTTCGAGTGTTCTTTTGAAGTATAGAAAAGGTTATTTTTCATATTTCAGTAAATGAATCTATCACGGGAAAATCTATCCCTGGTTTGATGAAGAAAATTAAGTCTTAGTTAAAGGTTTTTGTAAGGCCAAGATTTCAAGAATACACATTCGTATGAGCGCTTTCCGAATAAGGTAAAAGTGATGGTATGATGGCATACTTAAATCCACTAATCACATACGAGTGTATTCACTATAAGTATATGTATTCGTAAGGGTTAATTTATCTTAGAGTCATTTATTACATTTGTAATTGAAATAAAGCTCAATTTGAAAATGGACTTCTTTTTACCTTGATATCTGAAGCACGTTATTTTAAGTTATTTCTCAGCTACCTGATAGAAAATATCCGTAAACCATACCTCAATGTTCATGTCCTATTTTGAAAGTTTTCTGGATCCACCGTTACGCATAAAAAAACCTAAATCATAAAAGCTTCGGAGGAAATAAATCCCAAAAATCAAACAGAAATGAGCACGCGTTTTCAACCACACCTTTAATGTGACGTAAAAGTATCCAAAAGCTTTCACCACATAAACGTATCCTTAAAATGTTTTCCTTTAAAATAAAATGTTTCCACCTGTGGCTATTTTTTTCGCTTTCCCTTAAGTTCCCACCCTCATCATTGGTCGTCATGGTCGGCATCCAACTTCCTTTTGTTGATTCACTATGGGACATTTTAGGCCTTCGTCTCAAATCTCTCCATCACCTCTGGGTTTTCCCTTGTAACCCGTAGTTACGTACGGCAATCCCTGAACCATCGCATGACGCGGAAAATTCGAATTCTAAAAGGCATAACCTCTGCGCTCATTCATCCAAAGCCCTCCGAATACCGCACGATTTTCCTCGCGGGGAGAGAGAGAGAGGAAAGAGGAGATATTTTTTCGAAGCTCGACAACCATAGTTCTCCGTTTCAAAGACCCGACTCGGTCGACACGTTGTTTATCAAGATCACCCGTGCCTCGTGTAGTCTCCTTAGAAGTCACGCTCGGCTCGTTTTGACACCTTTATCCTGCCCAATGCAATGGTAAGGCGTGCATAAAGAGATAACCCATAAGGAGCAGGCCGACACTGTACTGTACCCTCAACGCTGCACCACCGCCTAAGTACACCGCCTTGCCGCCCCTCGACCCTTTTGAACGCCCTAAACGGGGCGCGAAAGGGAAACGGGGTGGGGGGCCCGGTTCACGCCTGTGTGTACGCGTACACTTGAATTGTGCGTTTAGAAATGGACTTCACAATCCCGACCACGCCCTGTCTATAATAGGCGAAATGCAGTCGACCGTGGCCTGCATTTGGAAGCAATTATTCTAGCAATTATTCAAATCCGCTGACCGGTTGGCTGACTCATGAAATGTATTTATTCGAAGGATGAATTATTCTCATTCAACCGTCTTTTCCCCGCATTTTCTTACATGGACATATTTACATTTTTACGCTGTAGTCGCCAAATTAGGAGCAGTTACTTTATCGAAGTTTCGGCAAGCGCTTCTCAACAATTCAAATAGGTTTTACGTCAGTCAGTTCTGAAAGCTTAATTAGTCTTGAGCACAAAAAGCTGATGCCAAACTTTTCAAGATTATAAGGTAATACAGCACTAAGCAAGTCACTTAACATGAGTGTCTATATATTTCAAGAGAAATGTAGGATGGTATTGAGAAATATCAATAAATTATTTCCTAGATATTTTCCTATCTTTGGCCAACTACAAAAAACGTTGGAATAACCCACGAAAGCAAATAGTCCCTCATATCGTACTGCGTAAATTGTTCATCTGCTAAGCAACGACAGTCCTTTATTAATGAAGTTTCAAATATGTGAATATATATATTGAAAATGGAAAACAAAAAATTTATTTTTCTACGAATGCAATTCTTAATGCAATTCTTCATTCACCTTTGGCATCCATCGTGACTTCACCCTTTCATCAGAATAAGCCAAAAACGTGAACCCTCTTAGGAATAAAATATATTAATACAGAGCATGTTAACACAATTATAAAAGTTGTGGTGACTATTCAAGGTGTTAATATTAGTATAATTACAGATGTTTAAATGGCGCAAGATCATTTTTATCACAACAGAACCCCGTCTCATACATTTATCTTTTCCTCCTCGAAACTCCTTGAAAAATTATCGAAACAACCAAAAAGGTTTTTACTCGAGGGTTAATGAAAATATACGAAAACAGGTGCGTGCGGGGACGATCTTCGCTTGTTCCGCTTTGCGACTCCCTCGTCGCAGCCATTTCGCAAGACTCCTCGGCGCGCGGCGAAGGGGCGGGAAATTATCCCCCGCGAACGAATAGCGGGGGATAGTTCCCAGAGTACTCTTCACTTCCTCGTCTTCTTCTTCCATTTTCCATCACCCCCGACATATCAGCGATGATTACCCATATTGTTTCTACGTCAAAACGTAATTCATGAAATCAAGAAGAGCATTTATACCTAGTGCAAGGACGGAGTCGAGGTGCGACATAAGATCAAAGAAAGTGGAAAAAGGACAAATTGATACTAATCGGCTTCAAGAATCTTCTAAATGGGGTGAACTAAACTCCAAAAATCAGGTTATTTTCTCGCAACTTGAAACATTATGTGCCTGAGTATGGTTCTAAACCAGTTTTAAAAAGTAAATACGTCGCCAAAAACAGAAATATTTATACAAAATAAGTTAAAATAGACTCTCAGTAGCCATATGTCCCCGATTAAAGCTTTAAATCAGGGTTGTATTTGAAATATGTTTCCTTATTTACCTATTAGTAATTGCTAGCTATATTCCTATATACCTATTCATGCACAATATTTTTATATATAGGTACCTATTTTATGCATTCCAATTTATTTGATATAATTTTTGGTGGTACGAGACTACTGATTTCCGTCACAATATTTACGAACAGTGAACGATAGTGTAAGTGTAAAAATAAGAAATAGTAAAACCCGCCGTTCAGTTCCGTTTACCCATAATAAACTTCATATGAGCGTATGCAACGCCGTATTGCAAATAATCGGAGAATATTCCACGTGAGGCCAGATTGGAATACCTCTGACGGATTCGGAGGAATCTAACCGTGGTTCTCGCTAAGGTAGAGGGCTCTTATTGTCCACACCTCTGCTACCAACTCACATTTGATAAATTTATTTTTTTATTAAAAACTAAAAAAAATAATTATAATATAGCCAACTAACTGTTGTCAAATTTTGTCTTTAATTACGGTTTGATGGATAACTTTGAAAGATTACATGCAAATTAAATGAAATGACACGGCTCATCCCTCATAGCAGCTGAAAAACAATCGTTAAAGTTGACAGATAATTTTTCATGCAATTTAATGCTACTCGGTCTCCAGGAACCTTGACTTATGTTCTCAAATGTCAAGGATAAACATACGGTCACCGACAGAAAGAATAAATATTCTTGACAAACGTTTACCCTTTGGTCTTAACGCCATAGTTCTATGACGGGGGTTGAAAGCATAACGGAGAGAGATGTTTGAAAAAGGAAGAAACAAGCAAAGATCAAGAAAAATTTCCTCGTTAATATATATTTAAAAAATAGTGCTGAATTAATCACTAAGTTTTTCTTGACATTGAGTGTTTTAACCAGCTACCAGATGGTACATGTCTGAGGATAAATTACGGCCATTGAAGTGATTGACTTTTGCTCACCCTAATATGTCCAACTATTCAACTTTTTGTAGTACATTTTATTCCTACTTTAATAAGTAGATGAATTATGTACTTTAATGAAAATATGACTAAAGGTGAATTCGTTCATTTTGCTCTTCCAAAGTAAGGACTTTTATTTGGGAACCACTGAGACATTAGATCAGATAAAATGATGTAAATAGGACAAAATGGCGTCCCCTTCAAAAAATTCTATTTACATCATCATTACTCGATTTTAAACACTGAGTTCGCTATTATTTAAATAGCCCGAAGGAAAGGCTAAAAAAGGAAAATTAATAGGGGAAGGTCATCAGTTATTACGAACATAAGGCTCGTCCATGCCTGTATATTTGGGTCAAGGGGATAAACCTATACTGAAAAGATGTAGGTACTTATCGCAAAATGAGCAATATTAGGCCACATTTGCTGATGAGCTTCGGGAATGGGAGGCACGCTAGCGAGGAAAGAGAACCCCGCTTTCTCCTACGGAATGATTTTTTTCCCGATGAGGATGTGAATGAAATCGAATTATGTAATTTAGAAACATGGATAATTCTTCAAACTAAACGAGAGAAAAATATGGTCTGCTTTGCAAATTGTTGCAGGTTCAACCTTCTTGTTTCAATGAACACATACTTCTTCAAATTTTAATGCTCTTTCTTATAAAAAATCTCCTGCCTCGAAAGTCATTTTCATCTCATTATTGCAAACCAAATCCACCACTAGTTCCTCGTGTTGAAAATGCGTGGAATAGAGAAGGCATAGTGAAGAGAAATCAGGAAATGGTCCGCCATGTTCATTCAGATAGATGTCAAGAAATACCTACGGACTACATTTTCTCAACCGAAAAAAACATGCGGTAATTAAATCTGATATCCTGAGACCGGAGGCCTAGTTGTAAACACATGTTCTGCACTGCCGAGTTCCAACTACGTAATACTTTTAGACATGAGCGCATTTTAGATCAAGAAAAATGTGAAATCGTTTCTGCCTTTCGGTGCATAGATTACCAAAATTCTTAAGGTGTCTTTAAACTTTTTGAAAATAAAATAAGCTTAATAAAAACGTTTAATGAATTAGTTTCTCCAAGCTGAGATATTTTAAACACTTCTTTTGGAAAATTTATTTAAATATTTTTCCCATGATTTGCAATTGTCTGTTTACACTTGTGTTTAGTTTTGTTATTTGAGTCAGGTAAAGCAATGATTATTAGCGATTTAAGTATATCAGTGAAAATTGAGAAATTGGAAATTAAAATAACTCTCCATCTACAGATATTCATAAGTTTTTTTCGGTCCAATTTGAAAAGGCAATCATTTTCAGGGGTCCTATTAATATTACGCACCGTTATCTTCAGGCAGTAATATACGCACAATTGCATCAGTCTTACTATGCTTATCGGGAAATTGGTTTACCGTTGATTTATTCGGTTTCGCAGATCTCTATGGCATGAGATTACCACGATCCATGATGGTAGAAAAACCCACTCATAATAATATGAATTTTTCTATTCCATCAAATAAAAACTAAGTCAAGGTTGCTCTCAATCTTCGATCCAGTTCTTAGTAGAGAAAAAATAAGAGAACAATTGGAAATTTTCTATTACATTTACCAAGAAACTAGTTAAACCAGTAATTTTCTCCCAGTTGAAAGTATAATGAACCCAAAACTCGTAGGGAAAATCAATATAGAGATTTCTCTACTCTCAAGCGCTATACTAAGAATTTATGCAGGTGATAAGATTCGTGAAATATTACCTTTATGGTTCCAATTTTAGGATACAGTACCTTAAGCTTACCTTCCCCGCTTCCTTGGAAAGAAGTGAAAAAGTTTTTCTTTGATGTTACTACATAAACCTGGCAGTAGGTTTATTTCATTATGACACTGATCTTTAGCATATTACTTTAACACCTCCCGGGTAATAATACATTAAGTTCGCGTTGTGAATTGTTTGGAAACTTCAAGAAAACTTTTGGTAAGACTATTCTAAGCCCATTAGCCATTTATATTTCAATAAATTGAAAATTATTTTCTTAAAAACTTTCATTTTCCATTTTCCTAATCGCGCAATATCACTGTAGGAAGCCAGATGACTGCTTATGCTCAGCAATCGAAGATTTCACTGAACCATATGGCGGGTTCTTCTTCTATTGAAAAACCTTCGGGGAAAACATGAAGCTTTATGCTAGGAATTCTATTTAAATTAGTATCTCCACCTATAAATGTTAATATGAAGTTATGGTTATTAGTAATTGAATTCCATGGAATGATTGTGTTGAAATTTATCGATAAATAGTTCGAGATGCTATCGCAAATTATCTCACATAGAAATATTTAACTTTACTGAAACAATTTGATGTGTCAGCAAAGATTATCTACGAAACGTTGGGAGTGACCCAGAGTAGTAGTGAAATAATGGCCATATTGGCAAACGCCTACAAAGCGGTGGTTTGTCTACAGCACCAAACCAAAATATAGAAATATATATATATAAGATAAATATAGAAGAAATAAATATAGAAGATGCCAATCAGAGATTAACAAATTAACGCAAATGGGTAACGGACCTTCTAAAGTAGCCATGTAGTAAAAATTTAACCTCCGAAAAATAAACTAGAATTCGCATGCATAGACTGAAGAACCCAAACCGTAATTTCTCTCTTATTCATTATTTATACTCACAACATACCTAATATTTAGAGCATAAGAGATTGAAACACATCCTCATCCTCAGTTATCTGTATATTCTGGCGATGTTTTATCGTAATAAATCGAAGATCAATACCAGATTCCGTTTTTTCCAAAATTCCGTGGTGGGCTCAACTTTTAGTCAGTGAATTTATTTTCACCAACTCTTATATTTTCAATATCTCAGTGGAGAATCTTAAGTATTTTAAATAAATATAGCAAAGTAAATACAGTAGGCGGTAATCCTGAAATGCTAAAAATCATTTATCTGTAGTTGTCTACAATATTGTATAAAACAAATTATCAGCAGATCCCATGGCTATTCCAGGCTCCCAGGCTCTACTAAAACCGAGAATTATAAAACATTTATTATCATTGATTATCTGTTCTATTTCATTAATTTTCTACGTAATATGGATACAGCGTCGAAATAACGGAATTCTCTTAATGAGAAAAGGGTTGAGTGGGTTCTAATTTTCACTTTTCTTTTAAAATCGATTAGGTTTGTAGCAATCATGGTTGAAAATAGGTATTATATGCCTATCGTGGTCAAGACAAGCTTTTTGAAGCTATCAAAATCCTAAGACAAATAGGAAATGTATTTACCATAAGTTTAGCAAAAATCTAAATATTTGCTTAAGAAATTCATACTGCTTACTTTGAATATTGAGCATAGTATCTCAGAATTGAATAATAATTAAAATAATGATGCAGGAACTTCGTTATTTACGACATAGACTTTACACATTCAAACGGATCGAAAACGAAAAAATATTGCGGCCAAGCTTTAAGCTTGAACTTCTGTATCCATGATGAAATTTTAATGCGATAAAAATATATGCAAAACTGATCCAACTTGATTTAAAATGTAAAATAATGATGACACGCAAACTGCAACTTCGATTTTATCTTCTTAATGCTATATTCATAATTAAAGTGAACAAGAGCTTTAATGTAGAATGGCAAAAATGAATTCAGTCCATTGCACAGATAACATATATTGACATTATCTAATTGACTGAAATGGAAATTTTAAAAACTGGCTACGTCTCAAATAGTAATTTTCTTGCAAAGCAAACCCTATGGATTTTCAATGAAAACAATAACCCGCTAACACACTTAAAAAAGGTCAGATTCGCAGATTTTAATTTCATTTTCTTATCATTAAAAACGATTACACCACCACTGAACCAATTTAAATTGTACATTTTTTGTAGTTTGCCACAGTATTTAAAACTAAGCCTCAGGATCCCTGGTCACACTTTTAAAATAATTACATGCCTTTCCTCCTCCCTTTAAAAACTGAACGTGTCGGCGAGGTAAGCATAAATATTTCCACTTAATTAACATGCTTCGCTTGAATGAACGAGACAAGAAAGTTATGCTGGCTCGCCCTAACTTTGGTCAATTTATTGTTTGTACAGTGAAAAAAATGTACCTCTACCTGCCGGCGGTATCTACGCCCGAGAAAAACTTCAGCGTCGGCGAGTTATCACAGGATCACACAATCTGAGTGCTAACATAACTTGCTCTCATTAACAGGCAGAAAACAAATGAATCGGTCGACTCCTTGGCGTTCGCAACACCCCCCGCTGGGGTCGGGAAGAAGGGGAAAAACCCTCGCACCGGCTTTCTTCGACCAGTAAACATATTCTTCGAAATATGTTGGCCCTCCTCCAGATAAACTTAAAGTTGAACGAACTTTTGAAGCGAATCGATCTCAAAATTAGCGCGCGCACACACACACACACAAACACACAGTCATACTCAAGCGCCATCCGCGAGCTCGCCAAGTCCTTGGATGGATTGCAAATGGGGAGGAGGGAGGGGAATGCACGGAAGAAATCTTTTAAAGCGGCGGCGGGCAGGAATGGCGGATCCAGTTCGCCCACTTGGGTAAATATCGGGGGAGAGGGGGGGGGGGGTGCGG
>LYUA01000359.1:613970-629538 GCA_002093875.1 Calopteryx splendens
TCCCCTTTCCGTTTTCACACCCCCTCCTCTCATCCAGACGCACGCCCCCCCGTCCTCTGGACGATTCCATCCCTCTCGCCCTGTTCAAAATTCCCTTTTTTTTAGTCACCACGCTTGTGGATTGCGTCCCCCCTTATTTGCAAGCACCCTCACCCCCTGCGCGCCTTCTCCCAAAGGGCACAAATTCGGACGCGACCACCCACCAATGATAATCACGGAAGTCGTCCCTCGGCACCTCTCCCCCACTCCCTCGTTCGTCGGCACTGGCCGACGCCGCCGCCGATGACCCCGTTTCGACTCCTCTTGTGATGAAGTGAGTCATTTTTTATCGGTTTCCCGAGATCTATGAGAGAGATGAAGGGTTAAACTCCAACCACGCACGCAGTCCATCAGATTGGTCGGTAAAACGCCCTATCTCTAGCTGCAAAAGCTATTTCGACCCCTGTATTTTTTTAAAACCACCCGCTTCTCTCATTTAAACCCATTCTTGCAATACTTTCACATACGGTGCTCTCGGTTTTCTTTGATTCGAATCGTGTGTCAATTTCAAACTGTGACATAAAGCTGCCAATTAAAGTCGTAATTGGATGAACGAATAGCGCATATTTCCATCAATTTTCATCTTTTCCGATAATGTTTCAATGGTTATATCGTAATTTTCAAGGTGAAAATGTTAAAATAGACATTTTCTGAACCGTGATTCATTTTTTAGAATTTAAGTTCTCTTGTTCTCCTTGTTCCATGTGAGCAAGCACAATGAATAAGCGAAAATACCTTCTTATTAGCTGAACGTCAACTGAATGTGGTGACCGTGGAGCGTTGCCATGAGTTAGATGAAAAGTGTTATCTTGAAGTGTTTTAAAGCAATTCTGCTATTCTGCTATCTAATTCCTACTAGAGCGTGTGCCGAGGCAACAAGTGGGAAATAGCTCTGGCTTCTGCGGGAAAGTTTCGAATTCAGATAAGGATGCGTTTGCCAACTTGAATATTTTTTTACCTTTAAAACGTTTCCACCTAAGCCAATAAAGTAGGAATTAATTTTGACATTTTCTTTCACAAAAGATATTTTGCAAAGTGAGAGGAATAATTAATAATCAATCTGCCAGGTTATAAAAAGATGCGAAAAGCTACTAGAAAATATTCTCTGCATAGAAGAAACGGGGAGGGGGTACTTTAAAACTCCTACTGCTAATGAATCGGTGCCTCTAGCTGATTATACCCTCAGGAAAAATTCTTTAGCATCCTTTGCGAATAGAAACCAACCTTATAATTTATAATTCAACAATTATCTTCCAATGGCATCCCACTGTAAAATTTCCAATAACAGTAATACCATCAAGTAGAAGAAGACCGCAATTCTATTTGAAATATAATTCTCAGATAGGCAAGTATTAACGTTGTAGCAAAGAAAAATTGCGTCATTCAAGATAAGATTACTTACTGCGCTGTAATATAAAGTGTTGAAAGCTAGATCAACCAACCTGGGGTAATCGGTGCCTATCAAAATCGTTTTCTCTTCAAGCGGAAAGGTTTGCTATTATGTTCCAGAAATGAAAATAGGTCGTAGAAACACAGGGAGCTCATCCTTCAATATTTCGAGAAAGAGAGCACTCATTCAAAGTCTTTTCAATACGCATCTGAACGAATGACTTAGGAAACGCTAACTCTGTTGCATTATCAGAGATCTGATATAACTGCATTTGCCATAATCCCCAAGTTGATTATCTATTAATGTATGCAACGCTAGAGACAAAGGTTTATGTGCAAAGGTAAGCGATTCTCCTTTAGCAGCATCACACCCACGATTTCATTCTGTACTATCTCACCTCCAGCATTGCCTTCTCCGTTACATCGCTTTCTGGTCAGAGCCACTGGAATTTTATAGGTTGAACAAGATGACTACGTGAGAGTTTTAGTGATTGCGATATCTAAGGCGTCCATCTCAAAAACGTATTTATTTCTTGATGAAAATACGTTGAAAAAAGATCTAGTTAGAAGGAGATAAATAAATGGATTTCATTTTACCACTTTGTGCTAACTGAATTGCTCTTTCGATTCATGACCGTAAGATACTCTCTCAATGCGGTAAAAATTGTAACATTTATTACTTAACCCCAAAATGTCATATAGTGTAAAATTATTTACCCAATGCCTAAATTCGACCCAATGAAATAACGGTTCTGCGCTGGAGAAATGAAATGGTAATGTTTTTCCAGGAAAAGAAATCCATCATGTGAACGCAGGTCGGACCGTGCAGCTTTCAATCCCGCTGCAATTGATGGTATCAGGTGAACTCGAAAACAGAAACACGATTAAAGAATAGGTCTCGTAAAATATTCCCTAAGCACTGAATAAAGCCTCTTTGAACATGGGAGTGAAATAGACAGTGGTGTTTTGATATGTGTACAAATAGTCAAGAGATACGAGCACGATTGGGGAAAAATTATCCTTGTTTGTATTGAAGCGTACTTCACTATAACTGGTCGTTAGAAACAGGCAATAGGTATAAATACACACAAAACCCAGAAAGTAGTTTTCAGGATGTTTTTTCATTAAATGCATATATATATCAACTGCTTTACAAAGGTTTACAAATGGTCATTTGTCTGTAGTCGTAAATGTGTGTTAACGAAAGAATTCCAGCAAAGAGGAAACCGGGAATTGAAGGAATATCATATGGACTCGTATAAACTCCTGATGTTTAGTTTTAGTTTCGCAATGCTGTCCCTCAGTGTCGATGATACAGTGGTAAAATGATGAACTGTGCAGTTTCAGACATTAAACTCGTGCGCCTTTGAAATTAAAACCTCCCTAACCACTTGTTAGTCCAGTTGCTACAAAACTTAAAAGGGTTTGTCAACGATATCCGACGTTGGCCATATAGTCACACCTTGCAGTAAATGTAACAGTATCTAACGCATCGCTATTACTTGAAACTGTATACGATCATTCATGCAGTAAAAATAGTATCTGATGCGGAATGAAAGATAAGCAAACCCCATTATTTACAACGTGTTCCATTCTTAATATACTTTACTAAAAATATCGCTAGCATGTTATGCGAGGAAAACGAAGAATGAAGCAGGATTTGTGTGTATGAACATGCCCCATATCGCAGTTAAACTATTGGTGTCATATTAGTGTATGCACCTGTTCCATTTTAATCGAGGTAACTGTAGTATTTTTCAATCAGTCCTCTGAGCTTCCTGAAGGCCATCGTAAGTAAGATAGGTGTATCAAACGGATTCAAGAAGTTAATCAATGATTGTAGGATAAGAATGGAAAAAAGTGATGACAAGATTAAGTAAATTGTAATCAAATAATTAATTTAAACAATATAATAGTTATTTTTAAAATAATCCCTTCCTTATATTAAAGAAGATTTTAAACATTTTCACTTGAGAAGACATGCCGTTTATCTTGTTGCATGAATTGTTGAAAATTCACCAACGAATTCCTTTAGCAGTCTGCAATATGGTCTCAGAATATAATTAATTTATGTCCTTGCGTTTCAAGGGCAACATCACATAATAATATACGAATGCACGTATAATAGAATACATGAGCAGCGTCAGGTGATTCCCTATTAACGAAACATGAGCATAATCCCAGTCACCGTCTCCTAATGGCAACCAAGTCATTGTACCCTCTTTCCAAGAGCGTCGTAAATAGAATTTTTCCATTTGTTAGCCTTTTGTCCTTGTGTTTCATATCCTCGTTTCGCAACGCAATTACTTGCCACCTCAATTCATTTTTCATGGCCAACTCTGCACTGATTCACACACCATGATTTTGCATTATACTTAACGCCCAGATGTAGAGCAGTAAGCTAGTTTATTTAATGATCCAACTCCGTGGAATGCTAGTCGTTACGGATGGCAGCAAAAGCAGAGGTGGCAAGGAGGGATTAGCCTTATGAAAGTGAAATATGTAATTAATGAGTTTATTTTTAAGAGATACATAAAAACAATAGGATTAGTTCACGCTATATATCTCTTCACAGAAAATTTACAGCCCGGGTGTAATTTACTAATTAAAAACATGCAACGGTTTACGCGCAATAAAAGTAAAGTATCGTCGGTCTTCAGAATAATTTTCCTGATATGTGTAAATAATTCCGTAGCTCTAATCACTGTTTAAAACCACCACATGCATGACACATACGAAATCGTCCGTGGACGTAATTTCACATTAGGTAGTTCGTCCTTGAAAGCTCTGGCGATGCCCTGCGAAATGAGCCGGATAAATGTTGAAAATGGTTGATGGTGAGTACAAGTAATGTATAGAGCCATTTAGTAAGAACGCCATCTGGGGGAAGCCTTATTCTTTGATTCCAATCTCACTGGCAAGTCAAATGAAGCAAGTTATCGGGCGATTGAACAAATGCTTAGTATAAATCCCATTCGTCCTCTAGTAGGAAAACACATTTGGTGCTATTTCGGCTGCACATCTAAATGGTACAATACCATTCAATTCTTCCTTTTAAGGCGATGCTCGAGTGTCCTTCCCCCTCTGCTGGTAACCAACAGATTGATATTTACACAGTATAGTCTATCGCACAGGCCCTTGATTCCGAACCAATACCGCAGCAGTCGAAAACATCCGAAGTCGTATTAGTGCGTCGTCCCATTTTGGCGCCGATATTTCACAAGAGGTTCGCATTGAAAACTCCTCCAGGGCGAGGAAGGTGATTACCGACGGGCACGACGCTGATTGAATTCGTGATACGGCTTCGCATCCCACAATGCACCGCACTCTCCCAGACTTCTCCGCTCTAAGGAATGGGTTGCTATGAAAACGCTTTTTAGGATTGCGCAAACCAATCCTTTTTTGCGGTTTCGCCGTAGTGTGCTCGCCGGGTGGACGTATCGGAGATCGAGGGACCTCCGCTCGGAGGGAGGGTGAAATTAGAGAGCTTTTATTACTATTTCACAAATGGATTCCACGCACATGATTCTGAAACGTTTATTGGAGGTATTTTGCCTTCGTTGGATCTAATGGCACCGGATTTGAGATCTTTGGCCGACAAAATGATATGCTTTCCGAGGTAGAAAAATCAGGTCGAGGCGCTACGGTTCTTCGATGTGAACGCATGTGTAAATTCGCAAGAGTGTACAAATTCTCACTCGAATGAACAGTCAAGAGTGCGAGAAATTTCCCTCTGCTCCAAAGATTATGGTTTTTTATTCGCTAATGTTTTTCATGCTTTTAACTTTAGCGCATGTGCTACATAAAATACAGCCTCGAGTAAAGCCGAAGCAGGTGCTCTCCTATTAAACTCTTATTTGCTGCCGAGGGTTCACGTTTTACTCATGCCAACCACTCTAATGGTCCCAAAAGAAGTGTTTTTACATTTTCGTCGAATGGATGATGTAGACGGACGTTTAGAAATATCCCTGCGGGGAACTACAGGATATGCAATTAAATTATCTTTTAATTGAGATTAATCTGATGAAATATTTTTCGTGTGTATCTTGAGAATGCTGGAAAAAATAAGCAAAGAGTGGAAAGGGATATCGCGTTTGTAATTCCTTTAGTGAGAACACATCAATCATCTTTGTAATACAATATATTGAGTTGAACACTTATATTGAGAATTTTTATACATACTTACTGGAAAACGATAAGTTATGATGATTAAAGAATCAATAAATTCAATGGAGAAAAGACTCAAAATAATGAACTAGCGATTGGATAAAAATTTATCAAAAAGAACGGCTTCTCAAATGGATTTTACTATTCGAGTAATAATTTCATTCAGGGAAAAATTGAAATGTGATTGTCATTATATATTGGAATGTAAAAAAAACGAAGCTTGCATCATTAAATCATCATGATGGTACGCAATTGCTTCAACTTCCTCTGGTGAAAACATCCATCAGTCTTTCCAAATCGATCACAGATCAGAGCGGTATAACAATTTTTTTAGCCTCCAATACATCGATGGACCAAATTCCCAACAGCTACTTGATTATCGGACATGAGAGGATGAAATAAGAACAACTTCCGCCCTTGGAGAAATCAGAAAAAAAACTTAAAATAAAGAACGGGAAAGAGTTGCGAAATTTCCAATGACGCAACGTCGACTAACGATGCAGAAAAGGATGAACGAGTGAATCAACGCGGGAGGGGGGGGGATGAGGATGGAGGGGGGGACCACAGGGATGAGAGGGGAGGATGAGAGGCGGGGAGGGGGAGCAGATGGCGATCGCACCAACACGTGATGTCGTGAAACTTTTTACTTCCAATCTCTCATTTATTTGAAGTTTTACCTCCGATTTTTTTCCAACGTGTCAAAACTTTCTAAGTCACATCAATTCATCCTATCACATGCCCGCTATTCTTTTGCATTGATTGACACCAAAATGAGAAATTTTACATTTTTTTGCACCATATTACGAAGAAATAAGCTTAAAAAATCAGGATCCATATTCTGTAAGATGGTAGAACATTTATTGTAAAAACATATAATTATAGCGCATAATTTTGTGATACTATGTTGGAACGACATAATATAAATTGTTGTACAAACTGGCACATCAATCCAAAGAGGTCTATGAATTCAATATTTAAGTGGGAAAAAAAGTAAGCTCAGTCATTCACATAAACTAGTTAAGGTATTGTAAGCATGGGAAAAAATGTGTTTTAAGACCAAAATGTGTAAAAAACATTTTCCAGGTCAGACAGCAGCACATAGGATTCTAAAACTTCGCTTGTGTACTGGATGGGGACGATGAGTTATGCAAAGTATTTTTTAATGCCAGAAAGGCAACCACACAGAGGGCACTACAGGCAAGTCGCCACTTCCCTCCTGGCTCTCAAAATACAGTCCCCGAATGCTCCCGGACCACGAAATAACTCCATCGCCGATAGTATAATGGCCTCAGTCGATCAACCATCAAAATTACACCCACGCCGCAGCACTGTCTCGTGTTACAACACCATTTCGAAGGCTATTATTTCCTCCCGGCCCATTCCTCTTCCTCTCTTGAACTGCAATACTGTCCCTCCACCCCACCCCACCCTTTCTCTCTCTATCTCTTGGTGGGCAGCCCGAGAGTTGCCCTGACTGTTGCAAGGTTGAAAAATAGGAGAGTCTCGCGGGGATGAAGAAATAAAAAAGAAGCATGAGCGCGTTCTGAAAACATTGAGCTGGATATGTCAGTCGTAACTAACAGGTTGGGTCTCGAGCTCTGTGCTGTGGGATCCCTATCGACCCCCTAGATCGCCCGCGGGAGGAGGGCGGAGAGGGGGTGGGAAATATGGAGGGAAAGAGAGATTGAGATAGACACGCAGCATATCTACCTAACTGCGTCAATAATGTTGCTTGCATTCCAAATCACTGGGAGCCACTCTGTAAATCAATAACGGACTGTATTAAAGAGTACGGGTGCAGTACTGTGGCTGCCGATTATCGAGATTGAAGTGATTTACTTGTTGCATGACACATTTCTCTCATTTTAGAAAGACTCGCATTTTTGTCATTCTCCGTGGTATGATGCCCCATGGATGATCGTTAAATGTTTCCTCAAGACTATTCGTCTAAAATACGAAAGAAAAAGTAACAGTAAAAACTGATCCCTGATTTTATATGCATAAAAATCATTGGTCTCAATACTTGTTTCCAAATACTGTGAAAATAATAGTGGGTAGTTAGGGAAGAAACGATTTTTACTAACATCATAGACTAAGAGTTTGGCGTTTCATTCATATTCAATATTTAACCAATGCTCAACTATATTCAAATGTATTTAAAAGGTTATTTTCTTTGACAGAATTACTTACGCAGCAAATAAATGACACTAAACACTAAAATACAGGTACTTAGACTTGTTTCGTGTTCACGAGAACTCATGAAAACATTATAAAAGTATAGTCTCAATAAATAATTTAAATGTTTAGCATAGAATTAACTGAATTATTGGCTACTTCGTTTCGATATAGGTTTTATAGTTTCAACTGAACTCCGAGAACACCGCTGGTACTGCCATTGGCTTTGCTGAAATAGCGAAAATAGTTCAAAGCGAGTGTAAGTTAATATGTGACGATAAACTCTTAAAAGTTTCAAAAGCACGTTCAGTCAGTCATGTTTCATGTTGCACAACATAGTATTAGAGCTCTCTCAACTCAGGCATGGGTTCCGCCCATTGCGCTGTCCCGCCCGTTGATGTCTCCGGATCGCTTGTGTTCCACAATCTTTCCCGCCTGGACCTCGCCCATGAGACAAATAGCAAACGGTTGTTCTCGCCCTGTTCAGAGGTCTTCAGCGGCCCACCCTGGAAGGCTACAACAACAGGACGCCCCCGCGAAACCGAGATGCGTGGACCCCCCCGGATGGAAGATGGTTCATCAGAGGTCGCTTTGACAACGCTATTACCAAGCCGACCCCCTCCCTATCTCGAGCAATCCATCATTCGCGGGGTCAAACCCATGAGGGCTCTCGCGCTTATGTTCCCGCGAGGGGGAGAAGGGGGGCGGAGGGAGGGTTGGCGGTGTCCGGATAAATCGCGTCCGTAGGCAGAGAGGCTGGGCTCGGAGAGGCGACGCTGTCGGGGGCGCCGGATCAACGCCGGCTAGTAAGTGGGTTAAGGGTGAAGGGTAAAAATCAAAACGTGAGCCACGGGAGAGGAAGGGAGGAGAGAAAATCGGAGGTAATGATTCATCTTTCGTCACGCTTCACTTAGCTCGCATGCATCACTTGTTGCTCAATTCGTGTACATGGGAGACATTTAGCTTTTATTACGGAGAAAAGGTTAATACGCAAATATGCCGTACTAACGATAAAGTCAAGCTCAAGACCATGGATTTATGTGAGAAAGTTGAATCGCAAATATGCGAGCGTCAGCATTCAGTAACTATGAAAGTTGTGACTCGCCCTTTGTGTGGTTAGATATCGGAATAGTTTCCGAAAATTATACGCCAAAGCAATGCATAAGGTAAAATCATTTAAATCGGCAAAAACTCTGAATTATTATTTATGATCAATTTTTTAAATGAATTACAAAGATTTTTCACCGTATTTTACTAACTATCAGTTGAAAAATCAAAATTCGAAACTTTGAGGATAAAAATAATTACTGCACGGTCTATATAAAGAATAATTATCCTGCACCACTAATACGTGCAAACAACACCATTGGTTTGCTCTAGGGAAATATTTATGCCAATACTTATATATATAATAATGTATGATAATATAATTTTTGACAGTGGATGAACACAAATAAGAGATGAGAGCTTCATCAAAAGCAAAGAAAGAAAGAGATGAACAAGATACAACATGAGATTAAATGAATACGTGACGAGCAAAAGGGAAGAAGAGACGACTGTGAGAGGAGGACCTAAAGACAAACTCTTTGATCGAATTAGGAAGTAAAGCATGCTTGCATGTACCATAATAAACAAAACAAATAATAAATCAATTCAAATGGATTTAAATTGATTTATTATTTATACGGCCTCCACGTTGCATACATACCTACCTGGAACTTCAGCCAGCCAATGGCAGGCCTCTACGTGTCTAATAACCCTCCCGACATGCAATAAGACTTGGATGCCATCATGATTTTTTTGCGCCTTGTCGCTTTGGCTGTCCATAACACGATTTTCATCTGTTGCACAGTTTGCTATTACGGATAATTCAAACGTCGCTCCGACGACTCCAGGAATCGCATTACGATTGGGTCCTTGGTATGGGGTTTTAATAACGGTGAAAGTGTTCTCGTTAAGTGTCACGTTAAAAAAGATAACACTGACATACGAGCGTTATATAGAGAGATATACCGGGTCGTGACCCTCGACTAAAAGTTAATGTATGCCCAAAACCAAGGGCATTGCGCGGGGAATTAAGACTAAACAATCACGAACTATATACTCGTATAAACATACATCTCGCAATTATGGAGCATAAGTAAAATAGAATCCAATAATTCACAGCGGCCAGGGAGAATACAGTCAAAATTACACCATCTTCCAAAAGCTGTACAATCACCGGCCATCGTATTATCAAATGCCCTCCCCTGCCCAGGAAGTCAACCGTTTCAGAAAGGTCATATAAGAGGAATCAAAATCATTTTAAAAAACAAACCTCCTCTATCCCTTTTAAAAGATTACTACGACCGCGAAGTAAATGCTGCACACGAAGCTCTTTCAGTACAGTAAGCGACAGAAAGCTTTACTCGGTAACAATATATTTTATCATTCAACAGAAGGGAGATTTGTCCAATCCGAGGAAAGACCTAAGTATCTTTAACTAGTTCTCAACTTTCCTCTCATTTACTTCCATCATTAATATGCTCACCCTCCAACACGTCACAACAGTCAGGAAAGATGTATTCGAGCAGTGGGGATATATAATAAATTAAATAAGGAATAAAAAATCATCAAAATAAGGAATTTCAAAATTCAAAGACTGTTTACTCTGATAAGAGCACATGCTTGAGCAATACCCAGCGTTAGAGCGGCCAATCGATGGCCGTGGAGGAGTACCTGAACTTTGACACCACTTCTGATCAATATTACACCACCATACTGAATTTCACGAAGGCTTCGTCCAGACATTATTCTGCGCCATTGTCGCATGTGCATCTCACTAAAAAAATGCGCTTTGTCCTTGCAACTAGCGAGTGAAGATCGTTTCTACGGATCTTACAGCATTTTGTTGTGACATATATAAAGATTATGGATATAGATTCCTTCTCTTCTGTATTTTTATGCTCATAAAATCAATCGAACTGATACGTGAGGAGTTCCTTCGAGCCGGAAACATAAGGCCACCTATCTGTTTTACGTGGGTTGGTGGAGGCTTTATGCTTTCAGTGCCATAGACCTCCTTGCCACCGTACGGATACATAGTGAGAATATAAACATGGAGATCTGAATAGGAAAATTTGGGACCATTCATCTAGAGAAAAAAATATTTGCTGACAACAAAGAAGACGAGCAACTAGTTGACGAAAACATCATTCGTAATCTCGATGACGTGGGGCATGTATATCGTAGTATTCCTTAACATTAAGTGCAAAATTTAAATGTTCCACCAACAGCTAACGCATTCTCTGACACATCTAGAGTTCTGGGCTGTCAAAAAAAAAACAAGACCCTTGCTATGAAACTTTTTGCGTTCAATTCACCTTCTGCAGCATAAAGTACCTACGAGGAAATGAGTCATCAACGTCTTTAAAAACATTAATAACCGAGACGAGGAAAATTAATATGACTGGCAGGAGTCCTAACACAACATCGTAGACTGAAACAAGATTCAATTACCTACTCACGGAATATTGGTGGTAGGGCACAGGTGGGTTTTATAGTTCCTCCGCTACGAAATGGCTCCGAGTTCAGAATGCTGATTCCGACAGCACACATATCTATTACCTTTCGTGATATAGAGACGGACTGTCGGCTCTAGGACGTCATACCGAGTGGAAAGAAAGTAGTGAATTACCTCAGTTTGAAGTTTAAATTTTCACCCGGTGGCAATACTATTGATACCCCAATTTCATCGATAAAAGTAGGCGCCCTCAATTTCAAAGTGAAGATGGCAGAACAGAAGCTCTTCTTCATGCCCCGGCATGGGTGTTTGGGTACGTACCTTCAAGGGATATTTGGATCTTTACTTTGGACTATCCAAGGAGATAACGTTTGCCTTTCTACGTTCCACATGTCTTAAGTTCGACACCAAGAGCTTCCCCCCTGGAAACCAGTAGGGTGACATACACACTATCGTGGACACTGTACAGTCGCCTAATCTTCAATAGGAATGTGACGAGCACGAGAGAGACAAAGTTTGATGACGCCAGTCGAAGACTTTTGTTCATCCTGCTAAAGTTCCAAATCAGTGTGACCACAACGGCACAGCACGGTCCGAGTGTGATTTACTACCATCTGCGACAACATAATGGCATCGACAGAACATCTCTCCTGACCGATGTCATTAGTGATATCAAATCGACTCTGGAAAAAATTATAATGTAAAATATAATGAAACTATTCCTTTCCACTATCAATGTACCCAATGCCGTCCAATAATGGATTAGAAGATGGAAAACATATCCTTAACGCCGTTCCCTTGCGCAACAGGCAAAGTAAAAAATATAATTTGAGATGATTTCAGGAAATTTACTCCTTTTTCCAGATCCTTTTATGCTATTATCTCCTTGAGTACTTTCTGTAGCTTGTGGACATTCATACAATGTTTCCTACACGTTCCTTTGTTCATCAGACTGCTAATATTCCTTATTTTATAATAATTTCTCTTCAATCACATTCACGAACGAATTCCTAGGTCTTCCCCATCCTCTAAAATCATCTACATTCTCTCAACGCGACGAAATAAACGGAAAGAAGGGAAAAATATCAAGATCTCCGGATAGAGGTAAATGGACCCGGTCAGCAATATTAAACTTATCGTTCCCACCATGGTGTAGTTGAGTGCGGCTGTTATCTAAAGCCTGGTGCATCCCTCTCTGCAGTACCAAATGTATATGCACTTCCAGCACTTACATAGTAGGCTGTTCCGCCTTCACCTGCTTTGAGAGCCCGGCATTACTACGTGGTGACGAATGGTTTATCTGTCGGTGTCGGAAATGGTGGAATGATAACGGAGTGAGAAATTCCCGTACAACAAAAGCAGGGTTGACATCCTGAATATTTATATTAGAATTTCAGTCCCGAAATAAATATCACCGAATTCAATTATAACATGTAGGAATAAATCGTAGAGAGGATGTTAGGTTATAGAGAAAATATGGCAAAAAATTACTTATACCGTGAAATTGACAACCATATCAGTATCACAAGCATTATCTATTAGAACTTTAAACCAATTTTTCTCAAATTTTCTTCAACCAATTCCATCGCATTCTTTCGTGAAAATAATGATTCAGATAAATAATAATTTTTCTTTGAAAAATTAAGTATAGCCATTATTTTCTTATTGATCGCATTCCCTTAATTTTGATGTCCTCGTCGTAAAGTCATCAATTGATTCCGGTGTTGCGGAAAACACAATTGAGAGCAATACCACCATTTTTATAAAAACCCATATCAGCACATGAATTGAAAACTCATTTCTAACACACCCATTGGCTAATATGAGCAAGAAAATATTTACCTAGGAAACAATATCAGAAAAGCTGTATTGCCGAAGTGATTTAGTAATCTCAGAACCACACGCTCTACGTTTTAACGTAAACTGCATGCATGGAAATGGCCAAAGTAACGCAGGAAAAGAAGCACTGAAGGAAATTATCTTTAAATAGCACAGTAAAAAAGAGAGCCTTGCCGTCTCAACTACAGATCAGTATGAATGAGAGTGGCAAACGACGGGAAGGAACATAGGATACATAATGGCTGCTGCCATGGTGACACATCTTGATGCAGCGCCAATTTTTCACAGTGAGCCCTTCGTCCAACTATCTTGCTACTCCTCCAACACTGATTGTTTTCTTTGCATCTGTTATAATCAATCAAAGTAACTTTCACAACTAGCTGTCAACCACGAACCAAGTAAGAGAATCTAATTTAAAGGATTAACGATTAAACGACTGTTGAATGAGGGGATAATTAGATAGAGAGCGTATTTTGCACAGAAATACTTGAATAAAGCATTAATTCTAAGATATTTCACTTATTTACAATTTACCTTTCACCGATAACGAATCATATCTTCACAGCTCAAAGCGTTAGATAACATACAGTTTTGAGAATGACTTAACTCAAGATTCCATACGGAGCATTTACTTTAATAATTTAACCAGATTATTAAACTTTTCCATGATTGCTTCATATTTCCAAGGCCACAACCAACTTTTTAAAATATCAATCTTTTAAATCACAGAAATCTCTGTGAACGTATACTAATGGTGATGAGAATTATGCAATATTATGCTCATAATTGGAGTATTTTACACAATTCAGCATTCGTTCCATTTCCCGGGTGAAAAATATAACATAAATACATAACACTACATAAGACATGTTTTACTTTAATGGAGTAAAAGTCAATAGCATGGAGAAAGATATTTTTTTACCTGGCAGGGTAGTGATCCAAACTGTTAGAAATATTAGGTGTTAGAAATCTAAAGTGAAAAATCCCTGGCTCTAGAACATGTGTGGTGTACCTATGCCAAGAGTGTTGCGATGGATCATTACCTAATAATTATTTTTTAAATCCTATGTTCAAGTTTCATTATCAAACGTTAAAACTAAAAATAAGTATTCGAACTGATAAGGTAGAACGCAAAAAGCTTTCCAATAATTCAATATACCTTCAACATTATATACATTTGATGCCTTTGTCCACTCCATAATGCATTCTTTTTTGAGCAACAATATACATCTTCCAACGAACAATCAAAATGGAAAACTACCTACAACTCAAATTGAGTCTCTAATGGTTATAGAGAGGGAAATCTGAAACAATCATTTGATGATATACGATACACGACCTCTATTATCTATCATTTAATCCATGCTTTTAATCCTACTGAAATAAAACGTATATATACAATTACAAGGAGAATTAGATTTGGTTCTTGGATAAAACAATATTATCATAATATTACTCACCGTAACTGAAATAACACATAATGAGTTGAAATCTCCGTCAAATTAATGCTCTGTGCACAATTACTTAAATCACTTGTTCAACTGAATCACTGATTCAACTGAATCACTCTTTCAACTGAATACATTTCTTCAAAGTAACGGCCGGAACACAGGTCTACATTCTAAGTCCACCGAATCTCACCGAAAGCGATATTTGTTCCTTCGCTCAAGGTGTAATTGATCAAATTGATATATACTGTGTGTTAAAGTATTCAGTACTGGCGTTCAATCAGATTCTTAGGAATCACTTCAAACATTATATTCCAAGGCTTGTTTCCACCAACGCGAGGAATAGCTGATCGGCATCTTTCCGTGTTCATGATTAGCTCGGCCTTGGTCAGACGTACCTAAGGCGTATGCAAAGGAAGTACTCGCAGGAGAGCTTGCTCTGGGGTCATCGGGTCAGGCTCTGACGTGAGCATTCTTTGTGCGTATCATTATTTTTCAAGACTAAGCATCTACTCGGGGCCGTATGTTAAGTCTTTTAATTATGGATGAGAGACAAAAGATGATAAAAAACCGTTAGAGAAAATAGAGATCTGGATGTGCTAATGGCGAGATAAATGATTGAAGCCCACGCATTTGTGGCGAGTTGCCATATTTTTAAGTACATCTCTAGTCTGGCAGGAATCTTAACGAAGAAATACCACAATAACACACTCATTTTATGGTTTCACAGAGCCGTCCAAGTTAGCTTTTAATACGTTGCCGTCATCATTTCAGTAACATTAAAAAAGAATGTGCCGATGAAATAACCGTTGATCCATATTTTGAGTTTTGGTCTTTAACTTTCTTATTGTGTGAGTGGAGTGTGTCCATTAATATTTATAATTTATCTTCGCATTTAAGCAGTCGTTCTAAATGCATTGTCAATCTAGTCCTTATAATTGAATCGCTGATGATGAAGTCCAACGTCGAAACCTAGGTCGTGTTATTAATAATGTGTGTGGAATTACAA
>LYUA01000359.1:735877-745960 GCA_002093875.1 Calopteryx splendens
AACGAAAACCTTAAAGGGAGATGATTGGTTATCTCCCTTTAAGTACATTTTTCCTTTTTCAAGTGAACGGTCGTCATCGGTCTGCCCATCGTTGAATTGAATGTCCGATTCACCGCAGCGGAATGGGTAACGAATGTGACACGGGGATGGAAGTCGTGTAAACCGTCGGAAAGGAGGCAAGCGAATGGCTCATGGGAGGTTTTCGAGCACTTGATGCATATCACACCGCCGCCGCCGCCGCCAACACCCCAATAGGGGATGCGCGGAGTGATCCTTCTCTAGTGAACGCTCGCCTTGAATGACCGGCCATTTGAGTGAGTAATCCTTGGAAGCTGAAAAATTAAAAAAAAAAAACAAATACCCTCAGTTATTCATGGAAAATCATTATTGCGGCCCTCTTTACTAACTTCCCTCTCGGTCTGGGAATTTTTTTTTAGGTCCTATTCCTCAGGCATCAAAATTAAAAATATGTTGAAGAGATTAATGTTGCCATAAAAATCTGTAAGATATAAACGCCCCAGCGATACCTTAAGATACCTTACCTCTGGAAGGTAAGATACCTTACCTCTGGAAAAGCATAGAAAATCAATCTCACCATTAAATTAACCTAACCAACTAACCTAACCGAGCCCGTTGTTGATTCGTAGGAGTTTACTAAGTCCAAACTCTATCAATGTGGAAAATACATTTCGTTGCTAGAAAAGTAAAATTCCGTTTCCCCTAATACGTTACTGGAAAGAGCCCCATTGCAAGATATCCGTCTTCGTATGATTTATGTGCCTCAGATTCATACAGGAGAAAATCGGCCATATTTTCACGGAGTCTTGCTCAAAGCGACCATTCTAAAGCTTATGCCCTCTTTAATTCCATCGTAATGAAAATTACTCGAGTGTTCCTGTACGTTTTCCGGCTGAATAGGTCGTTCTTTATCTCTATGGTTGCAAATGTTCACTTCCATATAATTTTTATAATAGTTGCCCCTTAGCCCATAAATTTTCAGAGCATACTTCGGTTGCACACTTTCGAAGAGAAGATGCAGGGTGATCGATATACCATTTTATAGTGTCCTTAGTGCGCTATGGGCGTCTTAACTCCGAAAGTTTGCAGGCATTAAGAGAAAATAGTTTGAAGGATGGACTGCGGTACTCAATGGAAATATAAAATTGCATGGGTGGGAAGAATGTCATGCACAAGGGAAGAGGGTGCGTATTTAAGAAGGTGAAATAAATATTTGTAGAAGCAACAGGTTGAGTAAAAAATACTTGCTGAGAATATTTTATCACGATTTGCAAAACGATACAAAATCTTGAGAAAACGATGAATGCATCTTATGGATAACTATATTTTTGTTAATATAAAACCTAAACATTTTTTCTGCATAAAATATATACCTTCCAATGCTAGTAAAGAGACTGGAAGCTACCACCACTAGAGAATAGCTCACGGCTATATAATATTCGAACTTAAATTGTAAGATACTGAAATATAATATGCATTACGATTGTCTTGCGATGGTATGAAAACCTGTTCTCAATAACTCGACAGGATAAAACTTTATAAAGGATGAGCAGCAAATAGAGAAAAAGAAGTCAAACGATGGAAGGAGATAGGCGAAACGGACAGACAGGAATGCGACTATGGAACTCGTTGAAAATATATTATTTGTGCTGGAGTGATGAACTGCACTAAGGATGAGAATGTATAACTCAAATAGACCGGAATTACTATTTCCAGACGAGAGCATTAATATAAGTCCCCGGACATCACGGCAATCGGGGAATGACTGATTTTTTTCTCCAGACTGCCCCCGCGCATCATAGAAACACTACGCAAGGAACGAGGCCCGATTGGTCCCCTCCACCACGGTTTTTTTTGGCCGTGCGGTCGATATGAATTACGCAACGGATTACGACCGGAGTACGTTGATTTGTGAGTTACTTAACTGCCAACGGCCTACGTCGACACACACTCTTCCTGACTTCATTTGATGCACGAACGCCATAAAGACATGCGATTTAATTTAATCGCCCAACGGCGAAAATTTTCCAAATGACTGAGATTTAATTTTCAGCTTACCTTTCCTGAAATAGGGCCGAATCTGAAATGCAAATACCGAATGAGGCTTCCAGGGGAACGATTTAAAAAAACAACAGGCTCTCTATTTATCGCAAAATACTGGTACCAACAAAGTGAATGCGTTGCAATGGTGAATAGAATCATAAACTGCAAAAGACGATTTACATAAATATTTATATTACGTCATAATTTTCAGCCAAATAGCCTCATAACGTGATCTAACCTCTCAAAAACTTTCAAATAGAGAATGCCTTACAAATACGTTGAAATTATAAAATACTTCTTTTCTCTCCTGTCTATTTCTTATTTTCTATTTCTGTTACATAAAATACAGGTTTTTCATCAGTGACCGGTGCACTATCACATGGATGTAAATTTAGTTCCTGCGAATTGTACACAAGAAGTTAAGTTCTCAATAGATGAATAAAGAGTATGAGGAAATATTCATTCTTCGAAAATTCGGGGATATTCTTATCCCCGAAAAGAGATAGATATATCTGCGGAGTTGTGTGCTTCAAGTACAGCGTAGGTACTATCCGTCGATCCTCACACCGCGTTCCGCCGACCTACATGGGTCATGCAATCTACTTTACCCTCTCCTCTTCTGTTTATTAACTATTGAAAATGTATTCCTCCTGATATGCAAGTACCCAGCAGTCCTTGCCGGCGGATGGTGGTCCAATGATGGCTGTCGCTTTTGAGTCCTTTCTAAATTTTGCTCTTTTCAAGCCAAGGACTGACCCAACCCCGATTGGTTTTATTGACAAAGGGCGTCAAACACCAGGAAGTGTTCGTTCAATTGCGGTTCCGGCGAGATACATTTCCTATGAATTACGCTCGGAGCTCGGAGAATTGGGGAGTAGCCTCAAGTATGCACAGAAGGTATTACTGATGGGTATTTCCCGAAGTAGGGAACGGGTGAAAAATGTTTGAAATCACCAATCTCAATCTGACAAGAAGTAATCATTTCTCTAGTGCATATTATAACATGTGTTTCGCATTTCCTGCTTGACTATGTTCTCCATAGTCCCGAATTTTCGACTTTGGACATCTTAATGCCTCGGTGTTGCATGTATGAGTGTTTTCTTTTGCTGTTACATCATCATTTTCTAAACCGACGTCAAACTTGGTCTATCGCAAAAAATGGAGTAATTTATAAGACCGCATAAGAAAAAACCCGTGCGAAAATACCGATTATCCAACGATACGCAAATTCAACTCATGTAATCAAAATGCATATCGATCATTACGTCATTAAAAAATGAAGAAATTTCAACCGAGGCTCACCGTAATAATTTAAACTCTGATTTGACTCAAGTTTTCTTTGAATATTAATCACTGGCATACGTCGATATCTCAGATTTTTAAAAATAAAATGCCAAACGTTTTCTTTCCTAATCTTGTTTCGTCCATGTATTCAGCAAAAACTTATGACTCTCAGTAGTAACTCTAGTAGAAACTTCAAACTAACAGCTACGGTCGCGTTGTTTGACATTACAACAAGACTTTTTGCTCATGCTCCAAACGTAGTGTATGCATCAGTGGACACATTGCAATTAGGACTCAGCAGTAAAATTATTTACCAGTCTCTTTATCTTTAAAAACATGGAAAAACGACTGAAAACTTCAATGAATAAAAAATATATTTATTTTCCCCAATCTGCCACCACAAAATGGAAAATGAAGTTAATTGCTCGTAGAAATCTGCATATAGCTACACCAGTATTCCTCATTCACTGATTCTCATTCTAGAGACATCGTGTGGAATGAAATAACTGAAAACGAAACCAGATGGCATACAAAGAAGCTATTTACAATAGAATAGTAATTTGCAATGGATGCAAAACATCCTAGATATAATGCGATATTTCATTAAAAGTTACCTAGAGCTAACCTATGTTTTAGAGATCTTTGATTTAAAATCCTTTACGTCGTTCAGTGAGTGTCTTGCTAGTTGAAACCTTTACTGGATGACCATGACTTGGACAAACTATATTTTTAGTTATATACCTTTAACATGATATATATATATATATATATATATTAATTTGAGATAAACAGAATTGTGGGCGTTCTTCTGCGAAAGTGTTTTTTTGTGACAATTGACACACGAAATCATAAGTTTCAATAAACATCAGAACTTTTTTAAACAAAGCATGTATCTAACGATTCTTTAAACGATCATAATGATTTAAAATTCCAGGAATTCAGAGGAAGGAAAGACGAAAATTCTTTCTTCATTAGTATGTAGGTCATTTAGTGTTCACTTAAAGGTCATTCAAAACTCCATGGAGATGACAAGCGAAAGAAAATGGTTGATGAAGTTCAAGTCAATAAAGTAGCAACAGGGAAGTTACCCGCTGCCCCATATCTCCTTTTAGCGTGAAAAAAAACGAGCGAGAACAAAAGATGGCGAGGTAGTGGTGTGGACGCCCACGAGAGAGCCCTGGAGAGATGATATTCGCGATAGGGACGAAAAAAATGACCAAACGTGAGCAAAAAAAGAAGAGCATCATTTTCTTTCGTATCTGTACTTCGAATCTGAATCCTATATAAGGGATGGCGCTGGAAGGGCGGGGAGGATTTCGGTGTGGCGACCCCGAGAAGGAGGTTACGGGGAGGGGGAGGGAGGGAGGGAGGGACGGGCGGTGGGGGAAGGGATGAGGTAAGCCCCGTGCCGCCCTGGACCTTCTTCGGGCCCCCTCGAACTCCATTACGATGCAAATGAACCGGCGTGCCTCATTGGAGGAAGAGCGAATAACCTTCATCGTTCGATGTTCGGCCGACTGTGGGCCACCGACGCGTTGGGACAAATGGCACGCACCTAAACCCAAACTCTCCCACTCCCTCCCAAGGCATGCACCCATGTGTTTTCACGTAACGTGGAATGGAAAAGATTGAATGCTAAATCTTCGAGGAAATATTGTTCATCTAGCTAATATAGCTCGGCCTCTACGTGTGACTCCAACCTTTCCAATATAGCGTTTTGTTCTTGAAAAAAAAAAATAAAAAAAAACAAATGTAACAACTCCAATTGGTCATTAAATTAACTGACGGTCACGCTTAAACGGCGAAGAGGTAAAGATAATTTTAAAAAAATCAATCAAGTTTCCTTAGCTCTAAATCATAGAAGTGAGAAAAATCATTTTTTAACGAATATTTATCGATCTTAGTTATTTCTCTGCATTTATTTTGCCTTCCAATGGCAATATGAATGTGCAACAGAAACGTTAATTACGAAATATCATCTGCAGACTCTTCATTAGTCTTCCATCGAGTACTTTAATAAATTTTAGTTTACATGATTATTATTTTCACCATTCCCTTAGCCGAATTGCTAAATGAATTTACTAATATATATTTATTTTTTTTATTCCAGGTAAGGTGCTCAAGAAATCTCTAAGAGTATGCAAAGAGAAATATACCCTCGCCGCCAAACGTAGGTGAGATAATCTTCAATAAATTATTCATAATTAATATGCAAGGCGAAACAAATTTAAGAAATGTATCACCCCTTTTACATAATATGTTAAAATTTATCGATATCCTACCCAATTAATTTAAGAGGTATTCATGATTAATTGCTAAACCCTAAAAGGCGGAATTTTAGCACTTCAATCGAAATTTCAGCGACATTTGTACTTGCTTAATGAGATTTTCCATGTACTTTTTCGTACAGACAACCAAAAACATCTCTAAATTAGGATGAGTAATTTCAATTCATAGCTAAGTTTAGAATAAAGGATTAAGGTGATATAAAAATTATATTAAATAAAGATTATATGAAATATGATACTAAATATTACAACTTTGCTTCCTCTAGGTTGTAATACACATGAAAGTGCTTCTATGAGTTAAGTACCTAATAGAAATAATTATTATTAAATCAATATCAGCGTAGATTAAAAATAATAATTTAAAAGACCTTCCCACTTAGCATCTATTTCCATCGTGAGAAACATAGGACAAAAAACAAAACTCAAATTCCACATTTGCACACAATAACAATTTTAAAATAAATGACAACTATAAAATCTTTTTTCATGCTATTCTATACTTTCTGGAGATTTTTTTAGGGATGGATGAAAAGAAGACAAAAAATTATTGTAACTTTGTTCACCGTGGAGTAAAATCTCAAAGAAAAGTTCACCTAAAAAAGTCGTGAGAAGTAACCAAATAAGGCTTTTTTGATTTTGTCTACACTGAAAGGGAATGGTGTGAAGGATATGTAGGTAATTAAGTATTTTTTAAAATTGCATAAATGTAAGCTTCTATGCCTGTAATTGTTGTGATGTAACAAGGAAGAGTTCACGGTTTTTCAAGAAACATGGTGTACGATAACGGAGCCCCATAAGTTCCAGCGTCAACGATCAAATGGGAAACAAAAACATTGCAATCTTTTCAGCGCACTAAACTACGTATCCATAGCAGAAAAAAGTGGCGGCAGGCTAGTTCATTGGTTAGTTTCAGTCTACGAGATTTTCTTCTTAGACTGATGAAAACATTTTTGTGCAGTATAAATTTGATCTGGTATAATAACATTTAAGCCTTCTTATACTTTGGAGTGAGTATATCTTACTTTACAAATTGCCATGGTACAAAAACTTCCTTACACTCTTGGATTCAAATGCTCTAGGGGGATGCGAACTTGGTAGCAGTTTCATTAAGTATTAATTTTTCCGGAGTAATGCAAATAAGCCCTTGGTGCCTCCAGGGGTAAACGTTGAGGAGATATTCTCTTAAAAGGTGTTTATGGACCCTCCTCAGGAAAATAATGGAAATGAGAGATAAATAACAAAAACATCGCGAATCTCAGTAGCGGACGAGCGGTAAGACTAATGAGTGGAGACACCTGCGCGGCGGGACATATTAAGTGACGGAGAAAATATTGTGCACTTTTACAGAGTGCCCTTCTCATTCCCTTTTCCTCCCCCAAGTAATTGTGTTTCAGTTAGCCTTTACGCGGATGATGGGGGCGAGATGGAAGAGCAAAGGAAGGAAGGAGTGGACTGAAATCGCAAAACCGGCGATGTCTCCATGAGTAGGAGCTCCTCGCTTGCGGGGAGGATAGGGTGTTTGACCCCAGAGTTCCTTCTTCCGTCCCCTAACACAGTCCGCCATCCATCAAACGGACCTAAGACCCCTGTGGCTACCGGGTTCCCATCACTCCTATTCACGCACGTGCGCGCCTCTGCGCGCGATTTTAATTATTCCCCTTGCAAATTGATCTTCCGCGTTCGCGAATTGCGCAGGCGTTCCTCAGGATCGTAAGAGTGCCTAGGAGAGTAAAAATCCCGCCCCCTCACCTCCATCTACTTCCCTCCCTCTTTGCGGGCCGCTTTCTTCTTTTCCTGACCTCCCAATCTTTTTCCTCCCATCCCGTGATGAAGACCTCGTTAAGGCTTTGGGGTCGCGTGGGTGGGGGGCAGCCATGTCAGGTCATCAAGGGTCCACCCACGGACAACGAACGAATGACTCCGAAGAAAAGAAAACGATACAGACGCGGTCGTTAATTAGAATCAACGGTTGCCAACGGAGATCGGGGCTAAGAAAAGCGATTGGGCCGCCAGTGGAGGGATGAGGAGGGAAGATGTCGACATATCGAGAAACATTCATAATTGGCACTTGAAATGTTCAGCTCCTTCGGATCCCTAAGGGTCATAGTCAACTGAAATGACACCTCCCCGTCATAACACTGGAATTATGAAAAAGGTGTCAATGAACATAGAGACAAATTGAAACGAGTTTGAAGCCTATGACAACCAATTCCCTCTTAAATATTTGCATTAATGTCTATCTATTCTGGGGCAATGCATTCTGCCAATGAGATCGTGCTCTTTTTATTTTAAAATGTTTGCAGGTTATAAATCATCGCAACTATGTACGGGGGGGGGGGAGAAAATTTCTTCAAGAACCGTTTCAGACTTTAAAGTTAATCAATAGTTGAAATATCAATGTTAGTCAGAAAATGAATTTTGAGCGTCCAATGAGAATTACATTTTTTATTAACGAGTTTACAACGATTTATACCTTCCATTTGCATAGTCAAGGATTACAATAACCCTGCACGTCATTTATTGGCGTGATAATATATTTTTTTTAGGATTTAGCTCGTTTGATCCCACTACTTAAGACTGCTTTAATGCTATTCTTGGAATGAATCAAGCACCATTCACGCGAAAACGTCTCCATACTTACCGTCTTCAGCCTTTTTTGCCATAGTCGATATTCGGGAAAAAATGTGTAGGATACTACCCACAGTTGCTCTTTGTATTTCCGTGGAATCTCTCATCTCTTTTCTGTGTTTAGAGCCGTATCCATTATATATTTCTAATAATTAAAATCCGTTCTAACTTCTGGACCAGAAAAATAATTACCCAAGTTTAATTAAAAACTAAAAGTCTACGTTTTATTCTAAACTACTGAATTTTACATAGACGATAAGCGCCAATGGAGTTACTTGAAATTATTATAACGAAGGAAAGACACCCAGCAAAAGCTCTTGAAAAATCCGTTAATTCCGATATGGTCGAAACTATTTCCGTTATAGTTTGGTGAAAAAGGAACTTATTACCCGTTGCGTTTTATATTGTTTGTTTATGTGATACACGTATTATCCTTGGTAGTGCGAGAGGTAAATATTTTTGAAAATTAACGGCACACCAATGGACAATAATCAGATAATCGGCTTATAAGTTTTATCTATAGGATTTTAGGACACTCGAAGAATTACGACTTCACTCGAGACCTCCACCGGCAACTATGGATACTGATACGATTCATGAAAGCCCTGCAGCTGGTTTTGTCTATCAGGAAGCCAGCGGGGGAAACATTTGAAGAGATTGGATATTAAAAAAATTGGAAAGACGTAAAAAAAACATGAAAAACATTTTAAACGCCCATTGAAGTTTCACCTACATGTAAGTTGAGTACGAAACTACACTGGGACTTGTTCCTCCCGAGGCAGGTAAAAAAAACGGCTATTGTAACGCGAATTTCAAGAAAGGAGCCATGAGTTGGTGGCAAGAGAGCATTTTAGATTCATCTCAGAACATTTATTTAGGCTCACGCTGCGTTCATCAGCCCAGTAATTTGGTTTTCTTTTCGCCATATGAAAGCGTGATTGCATGAAATTTTCGGTTTAAAGAAAGAAAAGCTGTTATGATCGGAGATTAGGTTAGGCATTTCATTCGCCTTGGGTAAAGTTACATACATATTTGAGAGGATAAGAGGGCAAATCATACCAAGCCCGGAATGGGAGTGGTTCGAGTTACCAAGACACCAGCAGGCAAAAATAATCCCCGTTTGGCGCAGTTAGCCTGGAGAGAGAGAGAGAGAGAGAGAGGCAGAAAATGAAAGTTAAACTCCGAATGAGAGCTGATTCTGGTGCCACTTCGAGACTGAGAAGTGTGGGGAGTCAAACGGACTGACTGGTCTGAATGTGACCCGTGAAAAGAAATGCGAGGCCTCCTCGGGCTAAATGCTCATTCGAAATTCCCGTTGATCGAATCATATTCTCACACAGCTCCAGGGAAACGAGGGCACCCCTGGCCACCCCCATTCGCCTCCAACTTGCAATGGCGCCGTTTTTTTCCTATTATTCACGCCTGTCCATGAAAAAGATACAGGACCCGAACAAAGCCACCTGATTGCATTCGGGGTACCGCTCGGCCAACTGATTGATTGAAAAGCTCGTCGCCAGGGAGAACCGTTTAAAGCAGTGATAGGAAATGGAGAAGGGGACGAGGGGTGGATCGGGGCGACGACGGGGCCCTGATTGCCAGAAGTTAATACCGTCGTCACGAAGCACTCTCCTCCCGACCACCCTTCCTTCCCCACAAAAGCCACAAATCCCGTCCCTGCTCAAAATGGCGAAGATGATAATGGCGACAAGAACAATAAGTCGGCGAGATGAAGGAGGCAGACCTATTTACAAGTTCCCGATCACGTCCGCGTGAGGTGCGAACGCCCCCGACCAACGGGAGTGTTCCTCCGGGGGGGGGGGGG
>LYUA01000359.1:802276-821717 GCA_002093875.1 Calopteryx splendens
ATTTTTATGAGAATAAACAATGTTGTCTATTTGTAAAAATGAAGGGAACCTTACCTTAGGATCAACCCTCGTAATATGAAAGAAGCTGAGGTAACTAATATTCCCCGTATTAGTATTTCATGAAAAATAAATTCGTAGCTATTATTCATGCATGAATCCGGCCTTATGAAGAGAACTAATGTGCTAAACTTTTCCAAAACATGAGATCCAAAACGGTCTTAAGGTTCAAACCGGTTCGCTTGTCAATCAAGGAGGAAGCTTGGAGAGTAGATGGAACTTTCTCTTGTGGAAAAGGATTGATAATTAGAAGAATTCGGATTGATTTAATGAGTTCAATTAATGTCTATTACTAATCACTCTGTCTATGCATACCAAAAAGTATCAAATTATTATGAATGATCTAGCTATAAGATAAATAAGAAGTTGGAGAGAAATAAAAGGAATTCATTCTTCCATTCAGCACCGAGCCAACATAAATATGCTGTCTCAACGCTGAATGTATGAAATATTAAGCTGAAAATGACATGTTGTCACTATTCACCTGGGCGTGTACATTTGCCATTTGCCACTATTGCTCGTAACTGTATTTTATGTCACTACACAAGCATCGTTTAAATCTGTGGCACTTCAAAGGGATTGCAGGGAAAGATTTTCCCGAGAAAGAAATTGGTTTATTTTTTCAATGACTTTCAGGAGCAATAGCGGTGTAGAGAAATATTTTATCCCCTACAAACTTCAACATGTATGACTGATGGGATTATTTCAACGTATAATTTCACATGTGAAGAGGGAAGGGAGGAATGTTGTGGAGTTTGTGGAATTTCCTGTTTTTGCATTTACCGTCTTACCGAGACGAATAGGAACTCAAGAACTCGGGTTGCAATCTTGATTTTATGTGGACTCGAAATAATTCGATGCCGCAAACGGTTTTGTAATACTTTGAATCATTGAAGTCCATTCACCATGATTACGGGCAATAAAGTTTTCAACATTTCATATTCACTCCTCCTTAGGAATATTAAATGTAATTTTGAAAACGAGAAATGAAAAATAATATACTTGAAAAAAATAATGCCAATAATGGAGCTTAAAACTAACCATTCTAGAGGAAGCCGCTTCAGTGACAGTCATTCCAGCTCACTCTCCCAACGATCCCGTCCTAATGAACTTCTTGGTGTTATCCCTGTTTCCCCTCACGCACACAAATGATGACACCAATGGGCCACTACCACGGTGCAGGGTAAGCTTAATTTCATGCAGGTAGTGCGCACAGAGGAGCGGAGAGCAATGCCATCTAGAGGACTCTGGTGTACACATCTGAAAAAAGGACCTGTTCCTTAATAAAAATTCAATTCCTTAAAATTACACTCATACTCAACGACTGCTAGTTGCGTTACTTTTTCTAATAAAACTATTCTCTTTTTCAGGTGAGTGGGCAGTACCTTCCCCTGAACCTCCGAGGTGAATTGACCTTTGTGTGGACTTGAGCGAGAGATGTAGCTGTAACTTACGGTATTTTAAAACGTACTCGTGAAAATTAAATTATGAGATGATGATGAGATTATATTTTCTTGGTTAAAATGTTGCTATTCCTTTTGAAATGTTTTGCCTGTTCTCGGTAGACCTATTTGTAATAGAGTTTCTTCATTCAAAGCACTTTAGGACTGCATTCATATTTACCAAGGTTTATTATCAGGCTAATGAAAAAATTATCCGAGTTACATAGCCACTTATGCGCATCTTTCTTAATAATTTTTCCTCTCGTCATTTTTTACTTCTTCACAAGACCAGATAACGTGCTTAGAATCCCGTTTGTCCAGAGGTGTGGAATGTTTTTTCACGAATTAGCTCAAATTATTCCTCTAATATATCCGCGATTTTCATTGGTATCCAACGCTCTTAAATTTTCCTGACATCAATTTCATTCCATAACCAATAAATTTGAAAAAGCTTTTAAAAGAACTTGAATTGTCTGACCTTCATGCATTATTGCTTTGCATTTAGACGCTGTAGGGAGTTAAAATTAAGTACGACAACCTTTAAACACTGTTAAGGTGGCAGTAAAGATAATTATACTGTGAATTCAAATATATGAAGCATCATTATTTCTTATTTATGACTATAAGGTGATGATTTCTGCCTTGGATTATTCTGTCGTTGCGATCAGATTTTTACTAGTGGCAAGAGTCATAAATGTCTGAACAGGGAAAAAAGCGAGAAAAATATTTTAATCCTAATGCCTGTTTCAATGCAAAAACTCCTTCGGGAAGAGCAATAATATAAAATAAAAATTAAAGTGGAACTGAAAAAAAATAAATTACTAATAAACGCCTAAAACTACTGCGTGCTTCCTTTCAATGAAATACATAAGTATGCCTAACGCATAACTAGGTTGAAAGAGTCGCAAAAGGTGGATTATCCCGATAAAGATGAATGAGAAAGATTCTTACGACAGGGTCTATTGAACCATGTCTCACGCGCGAAGGACTTCTTTCGAAAAAAACTACGCAATTTCCCGCTCTATTCCCCGATAGCTTTCATGAATTGCAAGCAGTTTAAAAAGTTACTGGCGGATATTTTTGTAATATTTCATAATGCTTCCTGCTGATATCATTAGTTTTTATGAGTTTTTTTACTCAATCACTTTCATTATAGGTTGACATTTTTTGATCGATAGAATTTTATGCGAAACTTTCCCTGAAGTGCCAGGAAAAAGCTTGTCATTCTCACTCGCTGGTTGCCTTTTAGCATTAATTTACCTGATCGCTAATGGGAGAGATTCTCCACTCAATGCTATGCAACACACAAATTAAAGGCTAAAATTACTGAAAATTCGTCGATTGAGGCTGACAGAGGCAAGGTTTCCACACGGTGTCGCGAAGAGCTCAGGGTTTCGAAATGCTTCAGTGAATTTCAAATAAAGACGCTTTCTTCATTGCGCGTTTCTAAGCTCAAATATTCTCAATTTTTAAATTTTGGATTCATTGTTTCTTGCTCACAGCAATTTTAATAATTTCTGGATGTGCTCAGCACGGCTCAAAACTTCGATTTAAACTCTCTACGGGCCTCCCTTAAACCTTTATTGTTAATACCACACTGTTCGGATTCGATTTTTGCCGTTCCTTGAACACGAAACACTGGACTACGCAAAGTGTGACACGCGGAGCGAGTGGGCCGCTCCGGGGCGATACTATATCCGCGGATCGAGCAATTGCATCCATAAAAACGACATAGTTGTGGCAGTAGCAGTGTTGCTGTAGTCAAGGCAATTTGGTCTTAAATACTGCATGCGCATCTGATATAAATTTTAATAAATCCCGTTTTCAGCACAAAAAATAGCAAAATAAAATAATGCATGAACAGTGATACTTCAGATAGAACACCACGGATGGTAGAAATGATCTGAGGTGCTCCATTTACTTGAGTTCTTCTATTGTGGAACACCCCTACTACATGAAGGGTGCTAAATGATGCTTCGCTTCCTCTCTGAACACAAAGATACGATAGCCTACTCATAGCAACATTTCAAGTCACACCACGAAAAATTATAACTGCTCACTTCCGCAGCTCTTCTGTCTATTGTGCTTGGATTAAGGCTAAGCTTCATTAATCACAACTGAATTACATATTTAGGACAGTAATATGAGTTTAACGTAAACATTACGATTATCTGGACTACCAAATGATGCCGCATTCCTAAGGTTATGTTTTTATTGGATCATGCACCTCATTTGTCCGCATTGAGGAGAGAAAAACATAATGCTTTTGAGTTCGCTTCATACCTATCTCAGAGCAATCCTTCTCTCGTTAAATTCTATGGCGTCTCTTCTGATCGCTCCTCTCGATCATATTGATATGGCTTATTTCATTTTAATATATTTATACTTAACCAATTCCAAGTACGAGACGTGCTAGTGGTTGACACGAGCAGCATTATTTGGAAAGAAGAAACAAATCATGAAGTGTCGTTAAGGTCGAGGTCGCTACTACGGGTCCACAGGCCAACAAGTACTTGGCCAGTGGGACGTACCTCGGACGATTTTTTTTCCTTAGGAAAGAGGTTTCCTCGAGAGGAAATATCCCTCCCCACCCTACTCCCCCCGACATATCTCATTCCCGAAAAATATCATCTCGCGGCGGACGGGGGGAGAGAGAGATGGCCGCCGCCCCCATATCCGCAGCCGCATCGTCCATCATCCACGTCCAGCAGTTCTTCCTCCCTCGAGGAGAGAAAACGGATGGGGCACGTCCCGCATGCGTGCCCGTGACGATGGCTCGTTAACGGGAGGGAAATGACGCGTGTAGAACGGCGAGACTTTTTGTTTAAACAAGACGCGAGCGGTATACCTACTCCCCAGTCCCAGGGGGGCACCGTGGGGGGGGGCGGGGAACAGTTAAAAGAGAGGAGGGGGAGGTGAGACACTTTTTGGTTGCTGCAAGAAAAAATCCGTCCCATTGTTCCGGAGGCCATTAGCGCCTGGACGCCAGGAGAAGAACAGTTGAGGAAGGAACTCCCTCCGAGGGCTTTGCGGTGACGCAGAAGCTCCCCAAAAAAAACGGGCATTCGGTTCAAGTCGAAGAAATAATTATCCCTCAATGCAATTCCCGCTGAAGGACGATCGGATGAGCATATTGACACGTCGATTGCATCAACGAACAACGGTAACAAACTTGATTTCGCTTGTAGCACAAAACCCATTTTCAGGTGATTTATTTTTCTTCGATGCAGAGAGACCAAACTGGTTTCGAGGAAGTGTTCTGCAAAACCGCGGTGAAGTTTTATCCTATGGATACTACTTTTTCCTTTCACCTACCGAGATAAACTAAGATGAGGAGTAAACGAAGTCTAGCTATGACGACTAGTTTCCGGCCTAGCATTTCAGAAGTGGTGGATTCCCATTGAGGTGAAAGCCACCGTGTACATTGTCACAGTTGTCATAGAACACGTTGCTAAAGATTTCACTTAAAGTCATCGGGTGTCTTTGTTAAGCTTTTATTTCAATGTGAGGGGAGAGAAAATTGGGTTGGAAGGGGTTTTCCCGGGGAAACAGGAGAGGAGGGATTTTAATAATTTGGAGGTGTCTGGGAGGGGGAGCGTAAAGGGGTGGGGGCAGAGAAATTAAGGGTGGATGAGGGGTGAAATGCAGGGCATTGGAGACGGACCGGGTAAGTGTATCATCGGTCGTGAGGTGGAAGAAACCAAGAAACAAAGAGCCTTACGCCACGAGGGCTTGAAGTTGGCAGGGTGTATCTGGAGCGGGCAATCCGAAAACCCTTTAAATGATACAAATTCACTAGGGTCGCTTTGGAAAAAGGACCAAGAGGCGAGTGGGATCCTTGATGGTGACCCTGGCCCGGACCGCGTGTGAGCAAAGTTTGGTTGGGAGTGAATCACCTCAGGGATCAGGGAAGTACGGGAATTGAAACGGAGAGTAGTATTTGCCATTTAGTAAATTTTGAAAATCTCAATTTGTTCAGGGACCTCCATTCTTAGATCTTGTGGTGCAAGTTCATTAGATAAAAAATGTGTTGTTGTTGGATCAGATTCTAGTAAAGGTTCTGCAAAAAGATAAATGGGATCGACGAGTACCTGTAAACCCTTTCCATGGTGCGTGTCAGGGCATTTATTTTCTTTCTGCCTCATGCAGCATGATAAGCATCTATCACACACTCATTTGTACACGGCATAATCCTAGCGTCGATCAAGTTTATGCTTTCCGTTGCAGGAGGCATTGTGTAGAATAACACGCAAAATGCTCCCATAAAAAAGTGGCTACGCGAACGTAATCCATGTCTGACTGAACTCGATAAAAATTAGGATAAACCTTTTTCGTCCCGTTCTTGAAAACCTTTTGAACCGATCGAATGCATAGAATTTTTCGACTTGCGAACATGGCGTTTGACGTAGTTCAAATAATTTTAATAAGCGAGAGAGGACTCTCAATATAATGTGAATAGCATGGAGGGAATAGTCAGTTTCAAATTTACACGACAAAAGGAAAAAATGGCTCTGTCAATTAGGAGATGTGCTAATCCATGAGCAATGTAGTCAATTTTATAAAATATGGATAATTTTTATATTTAAACATGATTTTAAATTAATATTTAATGTTTTTCAAGTTTGAAATACATAAACTTATCAAGAGAAAGCAGGTTTATAAAATACAGCTTTGATCAATATATGATATGGATATTTCCTATTATTTTCCTAATTTATCAGCAATGTACTACTAGGCGTGATTGGAATAGACAATTTATTTTATCTGAAAACGTGTCACGGAAGGTTGGTGAATTCAATGAGTGCAGTCGTTTGGGCAGTGAAGCGTCTGCTAGGTATGGCCAATAAAAATGCTACCTTTTGAAGAGGACATAGCATTCTAACCACCATTGTTATAAATCAACAGTGGGAGAAAAAGTATTTTGACTACATTCCCTAAGAAAGAAAATATGGACAAACGACTCAATAAAAGTATATTTACGTCTAGCAAAAAGGTGGGAAATTATTCTTACAAAAGGAACCTTACTTGGTCAGTTAAGAACGGCTCGTTACGGTAGTTAAAATGGAAACGATTCTTTCTCTTATGGAGGGCACTGCATAATAGCGGGGATCCGGTGGCCGAGAGTAATTCAATGCCCGTTCATCAGTAATGGTCCATATAATTTTGCACTCACGCAACGGAGCGTTACGATCGTCTGTGCTTTGCTGCTTACTAATGTTACCGGGTAGTGTTACCTGCGTGCTATGAATTAAAACCTGTCTCACAGAAAGTCTTAAGTCTTTAGAATTGAAAAATATTTTACTTATAGAGGAAATGAAACATGAAAAGAATGAGATCTATTTTTATATAATGCCACATAAGAAGCACGTCATAATTTTTGTTTAAAACCTTTAAATATTTTCAAATTCTAAAATCAAATGCCAATTCTTACACTAGTAATGTTTTTTGGTAGTCCGTGTGGTTGCATAAACATACGCGCGCGATCGTGATTAAAAACGTCAGTACTGATAAATGAGATATGTTAAAATGCAATTGTCGAAGTTTGAATGATGTAGGCAAAAGGATAGTAAATGTTAAATATAATGAATTTTATTAGTAATCTTAGTAAGTATCATTTCGCCATAATTCTTACAAACCCATTAAAATGAACAATACGCGTGATCGCGTGATATGAACTTGAACTAAACCGTTTATTGTCTGGTGTTTAATTTATTTTAAGATGAAAATTGGAGTAAAAAAGTCGTTAGAAAGCTGTAAGCATAAAGGATGTTTAAGCCTGGAAATATGCGGTTTAGGTTAAGCCGCTTATGGTAAAGCGACATTAATTAAAACTGTTAAATGTAAATACACCGCACACTTTTCTTTCAGCACGCCGTTCAATAAAAACATATCCAGCATCGAATTTAATGGTGGGAATTTCTATCGACGGAAGAACGGAAAATTAACTAACTTTTAATGAGATGTATATTTTCCGTCGGAGTCGTTTCTTAATTATTTTAAGTAACCATTTGAAATCGAATTTATTAAGAACTTCCTCCTTCTTTGGACCCGTCTTTGGGAGAGGACCAATGCCCATGACGTACGGGCGATAATTAAAGGTTTATGTGACGTTGAAAAAATTGTTTGCCTTGAACTCAAGACCTTTAAGGTTATGGGAATTCGAAGCTCAGTACAAAATGACGCAATAAATTACCCCTTTATGCATTACAGGTAACTCAAAGTGTTTAACTGCATAGGTTTGCCTAAAGAGCTTGAGGAGGCATTTAGTTTAATATTAGGCCTTTTAAAATCCCGTGAAAGAAGCATTAGATACTTCTATGAGATGGAAATTAATGAAAAAAATGGCCCTCAAGACCGTCCGCACCATAAAAAGCGCATAAAAATACCCGTTTTAAAGTAAGATGAGTTCAGAAATATTTTAGAATTACTGTAAAATCTTGTTGTTACAATTTTATAGAGAATGTTCCCATGTATTACACTTACACGATTATTTTCTTCAACACTTCGTTGCGGGGCTATTTCTTTATCAACAGATCTCGCTCTATTTTTTTTGGGAATATTCAATTATCTTAATTTTGTTATTAATTTTTCCCCAGACTCATTATTTTTTTAAGGCTATTGATATAGCATGAATTAAATTGACAAAATAAGCCCGTGTCCACATGAATGCGATGGGATGAAATAATTAATTAATCATGGATTTATCTAGAGACTGAATTAGTACCTCATGCATTATTACAAAAGATACCGAGGCTTCTAATTAGACTAAAATTAGTTTTAAAAATTCTCTCCTCTTCTGTTTTACATCCTCAGAAAACACGTTGGAATCAGTATGAACATCGCGTTCCTCGTTGTGACACCTTGAGGTGATCGATAAAACTCAGTGTTCGTTTCCCAGGTCTAAATAATTTTTAGCGTTGTAAATTTATCACCTCTCTACGGGGAACTCTATGTTTAAATGTTTATAGGACCTGAGAGAGCCTAGATTCGTTTAGAAAGATTTGAATTTTCCTCAGTTGGTGTATTTACGTAAATCAAAACTTGTAAGACTTTAAGAGAGTTCCTTTCTGAATAACAATGTAAATTCTGATTTTATAAAAGCTTTTTAGGCAGCAAAATTATTTCTTACGGAGATATGATAGCAATTAGTAATTGGCTAATTATCCATTATGATATTATTTTTTAAATAATTATTGATTATAATTATTGGGTCAGTTCATGCCTCGAAGGTGGATTATTTATTGCAACTACCACATCATCTCAAACCTACGAGAATGATCACGTTTCTAGAATCGGAAAACAAAAAGGCTGCCATTGACCAAATTTTATTAGTTCGGAAATGTGGGAGAGCTAATAAAACAAGCATATATTAAATAGGGACTCAGTCTTCTTCTTCAAATCTTTGGAGCTAACAATTTCATGGCGTTAATGAAATATGTACAGAGGGGAGAGATTTTATAAGCAGCTTATATTTCATTGATCTACTAACTAGTCCACAACTCGGAGGATAGTTTAATTAGCATGAAACTACCAATTTTAAAGTAACCAATTTTTGCACAATAAATTTTCAAGGGAAGATCAATTTTTGCGCTACAAGCAATAGCAAAAAGACCCCTTACTCGATATAAAGTACTTGCAAGAGAAAGCCTAAAGGCTATGATAATTTTCTTGTGTGACCACTTTCAGAGCCGAATCTCGTTATGATTTACGTGAGAGGATGAACCTATTTTCCATTTTCCGTGACGAAAGAATGATATTCATAAAATAAGTCCCAAGATTTGCGAATTTTTCATGTGCCACTACCTCTGAAAGAAGAGCTTCGTTCATATATTGTATTGTATGCTTAATTTTCTCAAGGATCAGCGGATTATAACATCACTACTCGAATTCAAACCCACAAGTTATGAATATCTTATATTTTTAATACACTAAAAGGTTGGGCATTATGACACCTACCATAAAGGGAGGAGTAGAATTTACTTCTGTGTGAAATAAAGGCCTTGAAAAATGTTATAAGAGATACCCGGAATCGAATATTCCTTGATTCCTTAAAAAATATTCGTAGAAGCTTATGCGTGCCTTATCCTAATTTTCTACCGATAAACCAAGGCACTTAATTTATAAACGGTTGGTGAATTTTAATTTTTAGACTCAAATTACTTTTAACATGATTTTTTCCAGGATGTATCGACCAAGACATTTACGTTACACGAATCTATCGGCTATCACACTTTTACCAGAAAAAATAGAGGAACGTTTTGACTAATTTCACTGTGGAACCTAAAACAAAAGCGAACTTTAACAGCCTCTTTACTCAGTAGTTCCAAAGGTTATTTATGCGGCTAAAATGATGATCTTAAGGAGGACAGATGAGCAAATGTGGGAAGGTAATATAGTAGGGAAAGGAAAGAGAAGAGACAAAGAGGAACCTAGGGTTGACATTAGATTACTCTTAGGTGCTCGGAGACACCATGACAATATCCAGAGTGGAATATTGGACTTGAAGCCCTCTCCTCTCCATAGGAATCGATAAGGAACAAATACCAGGGAAAACTCCTGGTGGCTCCGACATTTGGCCTTCTGTGTATAGCAGGGCAGTAATCCTGTTCCAATCCAGATCTTTTCCCTTCAACGAGAATAGAACTAGAAAGAGGTTTAGTCGGGAGTACCGTGAAGAATTTTCATTGGTGTCACCTCCGCTGTGGTCTGTCGGTCAGCTCAACATGGGGCGATCGGGTGCGGGGCGAGGAGGATTAATGAATTCTTCTGCGCGGCATACACGACGGCTCCCGGGTGTCACGCCCAAGATGAACGAGGCTTGGCTTGCATTCGTCCAAGGTCATTTATTCTCCTAATTACTGCAGAACTGTCGAGCAGTCCAATGCAAATGAAGAATAAAATCTTGAAATGCCTCCCTGAATGTTCCTAACTACAAATACCTCAGATAACTGACTTTATTGGCGTAACGCTCTGGGAAAACAACTGCTCTCTTGAATAATTTCCAGGAGGGATAATATAGTCCAAACAAAGCACGCTTTTCGAGCACAGGTCAGTCATGAAAGACTACATTAAACGGTTTTGATAGACTGCCCTTACATCTTTGGGCCCGTTACATTAGGCATATGGGCAAATCAAGAAGACGGTACATACAGATATCTCAAAGGATGAAAAAAATCGAACACCTTCTCTAATCAGATTACAGCATTATTATTAGCAGCCTATAATTACCTAAAATTTAATTTATAAACAATGAAATAAATGGATAAAAGAATAACTATTATGACTAAGATATTTAAAAGGCTATTAGTCATATTCTAAACAAATGTGTTCCGTGTCCTAATCTACTAGGTTTCCGAAGTAATTAATTGAATTTTTCAGTATCCTACTTAATCGTGGTTCTATAATGCTGATGCCTGGCTTCCTTTAATTTTAATTTCCATTTAACTCTGACATCATCTAGATTTCATCCAAATGGTCATTACACTCATTTGTGAATTATTATGCATTAGTATGCTGGTTAACGAAGCTCGAGCGGGGTGTCGAAAACAAAACAGTGACCCAATCTACTGAAAATGTATTACGCCAATCGATTGGCATCCACAGCAGTAATAATAGTCGAATCTTGTGAGTTCCGACAACGCTGGTCATCCCATGGCACAAGAGATAGTCAAAACCTACTTCTGTGTGAATCACAACATCCATTCCTGAGGCATGATACGAAACCCTCGGAATCCTACCCCGAGCAAGTTAAATATGCGTGAATAACTCCGTTTGTCTCTTGACATTATTTTTATTTTTCCTTTCTTGTCTATCAACTAATAAACAGGAATACGGTTCCATCAATCGATATGTCCCCTGGCAACGCATGCTGATGAAAAGAACACAATATCTTCCATGGAATATTTGGAACATTCCAGAAGGATGCGGTGCGATTTTTTCTTATAAATCAGCTTTCGGAATCTCTTCAAATGACAGTCAGTACAAAAATCACACTCAGCAATTGGATATCCATTAATTTTTTTAAATGCTGACGAGTGTTAATCGGCTTCAGCTCATCCTGGTGGGATGAGGGAGAGCGGCAAGACATGAAAGACAGCGGAAGGCATCAAATCGTGTTTCTACTTTAAGTGACGCCACTTAAAAGCCTTAGGGATAGGGATTCACCTGATTTGCATTCTGTGTCGCTGCCGTATATTTGTAAACGTCCGTCCCTCTTCACCATCGCCCGACCACATCGGCCGCTCTGCCGCAAACACTTCGGTGGCTCGCCGCAGCCCTTTCTCCCTTCCCGACGGCGGAACTAAAACTTGTAACATGTAACATCCCCCCCCCCTCCATCACTTAGGCCTCTTATGCAAAATATTCTGCCATAATGATTACATTAAGTCAATGCCTTGAGGCTTGAGGTGAAATCAGTTTGCGGGTTTCTTCGTTGCCAAAGAAATATTTTTCTCTCATCTTCAAGATGGATATTCTCTAAACTGCCACTTGAGAAAATATCACAGGATTTCATACCCGAGGATGTGCCTGTGAAGCTATTGCCACTGTGGGCACAGTGTCGGAAAATTTCCCGATTTTTCTCTATTTAAAAGCGAGATTTTGCATGATTTAAAATTTTCATTCTACTTGTGAAAAGTCAAGGACATGCAAATTGGTAACACTTTTCGATGAAAAACTATGAAATATTCCGACACCCGACTCGGCCCTTTCAACACGCCACGGGCTCAAGAAAATAATATTTTCATTAGTACGCATTTTAAATGTTGAGGAGAATGTAAGAAATACCATTCAGCCCTTCACAAATTTTGGTAACAATAAGTCTAGTAAGGAATTACGACCGCGGAAAATGATCTGCATGAAGTAATGAGCATTTTTAGGTCATAGTTATGTGGCATTGAAAGACGGATGCTTCGAAACTCATAAGAAAACTATCGTTTTGTCTATAACATAAGAGATGGGATTTTGGTTTAAAAAACCACGCATGAAAATCGCTTTTCATGTCTCGGCATCTATCAATTTAAGCCGCATTTTCTCCACAAAGGACAGTCTTATTTCGTTTACTACTCTTACTTACTTTACTTTCGTGTATTACTACTTGTTTTACTTCGGGAGAAAATATATTTCCATGCCTAACCTAAAATTTCCCATTTCTCTTCCAACGTCAAGGGAACTCTCTCTCTGGGATGAAAAATAAATTACTGAATAAACATACCACGTACCATAACTTATAATAATATAGAGTGCAATTTTAAGTAATAAATAGTTGAAGGTATCGACCATAAATAGTTTTTTTTCATTCTACCGATTAAGTTTTCCATTCCAGCCAACCAAAAAGTTGGAAATGGAAACGCAGAAAGAGTATCAAAGATTACTTGACTATTACTATCAGTAATTTTCCCTCCTTTTCTAGTGTTTTTGGAATAATACTTTCATTGAAAATGTTTAGTGTTAATTCATCCAAAATGTCAAAACACTGATACTCCGCCCTACCAGCGTAGATCACACTTTCATGTTGGTATCACCATTTGTGAAATAGGATGAACTTTCTCCCCGCTTTATTGCTTCTCCGTCAGTCACCGAGGGTCGGCATCAAAACCTATACTTTACAGCACAAAATGAAACCACTTTTACTATTTTAATTCCTTTACCCTTCCTTTTCCTCAGAATAAAGGTGGTATCTAGCAAGCCAACTAAATTAAATTTCAGAAACATTCAATAACTAGTAAAATAATCCTGCTGAATTGCATTGGCCAATTGTTGGCAGTCTTCAATTCCGAAAATATTAAAATGTTTACCAATAACTGAAAATCCTGCTCTTCGAATGCCCTTTCTTAGATTATCACATATTTTCCCGAGGCCAGTTTGCCTTCGCTGTAATAGCAAAGTTATTGCCTGTAAAGAGCCTCTAATGTTACTTTTACCTAATTCCAGAATTATTTGCTTAACTATAGGCATTTACTTTTGCATCAGCTTCCGACAACGTATTTTTTCGGCGATAATATCCTCCAGAATTGATTATAATCCTCCATTTCTCGTGATCCGAACGAATATTTCCCCTACTTTGTTGCTTAGCGATGCACGTTTTTGCAAAATGTTTAGAGTTAAAAAGGGTTTCAGGAACGCCCACAAAAAATATCACGGATCTGGAAATCCATTGTCTCCACGTGCATAAACACTTCACAAAGATTGGCATTAACTTCATTCATAGTAATCCATACTATGAGACAAGAGGATTACATTTGGGACCTCTATACATGAACTCTTAAATACTTACATTAATGTGTTTAAAAAAACAGCTACTGGAATAAGTAAGTATGTATTATTTATTCCACATTTTAATAAAAATAACAAACATTTTAATCGGTAGCCAGCCAGCTAACTCGAGTTGAAAATGCTTGTTTCTCTAAATTTTGTTGTCAATGCTTCATAGACTGATCGAATATTCAAACAATTTTACAATCCACTACGGCCGTCATCGTGTTATACTCCAAACATATCCGCCAGGAATGGAGTTACATAACACAGCCTTAACACTTATTTTTCTATGCACCACAAAACCTTAGAAATAGCTAGACAAAGAATGAATTTATTCAGGATATTATAACGTAAATTATGAAATTAAACTTGTCTTTACTCTTTAAGGGTTTTCACTCCTTTCTATATTTCTGACTACCTACGTCTAGTTAATGTTAACTTAATGTTTGCTGTACGCTCTAGTTAATTAAGTATTCTCCGCATTTATACACAGAAAAACAAATTAATGATGTGAATTCTTGCCTCAACGTTAGCCCCAAATTACTACCAAGATTCATCTTTGCAAGAAACCGTAATATGAATAAAATCTTCAAACACAGACTTCTTGATTTTTAAGCGTTCTAATTAAATCATTTGCTTAAACGATAAACATAGCGTAATATTTCCAGTAAACACCATCATCCCTTCAACAAGCAATGATGAAATAGCGGAACAGAAAAAACTCGACCTGCGGGTGACCTACCCACGTGACAGCGATACCAAAGATGTGTCCTGACGGCCAGGTATAAACACCGGTCGGGAGATTGAGTAGACAGATAAGCTGGATCAGAATGGATTAAGATCTTGATGATAATCGAGGATATATAAAAGAAATAAAATGGGGATAATTGCTAAATGATGGGACTGGACAAGTTGGAAAGAAGACAACGCCTTCACGTGACCGAAACTCGATCCGAGAAACCGGAGTTCCAAGATAGGAAAGGACTGATTAAAACGCGGGCGCGCGCATTATGAGGTGTTATTTATATTACACCTTCACGCACTCGAAGGACTCCTCGCGATTATTTTCTTGCGAAGGCCGTTGTGCGTCGTCCGCTCTCCAACGACCGCTCTGATCTCAATTTGCATCCCGATTAACGTTCCCCACTTCCGCCCTCCTTCCTCCCCGCCAACTATATCATTTAGCAGCGGAAATCGCCTTAAACATTTTATATCCATAATGAGCAGTTTACAGGAATAGCCTCGGGGGATATTTTGTTCTCTTCACCTATGAGATAGCCTAGCAAAAGCCGCATGCATGTAACAACATTGGGATAATTCATTACACGTGGATGACAGCGACTCAAACCTCCATTTCTCGTAAGATCGGAGGAAGAATTCCAAACTCAATGTTGGAAAGGCCAAACCCGTTACATTTGGACTCAAGCTAAGAAAAGGAATACCTAGGTCATTTGATCACGACGCAATTTCCGCCAAGCATCATTGCGAGAAATTCTTATTTTATCTTTTTTTCTTCCCCGAAGAAAGCCATCCCGGATTATTCTCTTCTATTGGCCTTCAACTGAAATGTTCTCTTTAGAGTTTCTACCCTAAAAGTTCAAATTTAATCACATTCTGATCTGTCTGGCTGAGAATCACTCTTCCGTCGTTATAAACCACTCATGTGTCCGGAATTGGAATCATTTCCAGTCATTTAACACTTTTATCTCTGCGAAGTAAATAATAGGAAACTAAAATAACTATCCTCGGGACCTCGCTCTTTTAAGTCCATATCGTCATCCATCTAGGAAGTACTCTGCTTTGCATTCCTTTCTTCTGCAAATGATTATCTACGAGATACATACGACGCCGGGCTTTCGGTTCTGTACTTCTCCAGATTTTTATGTAACATTTTATTTGTTGGCAATGGGGCCTATCCCATTCTTCTCGAACTCCATTCGTCTTCGAGTATACGCGAAAGATGAATTTGTAGTCTGGATCTTCTCTCCTACAATTTCAAATAATTAAAAAGATTTCTAAATCATCGATTTCCGAGGCCGACCGAATTCTGCCCGCAGCATGTCAGCTGATCATCAACGCGTGTGGTTCAACTTGATGCTTGTGATATAAAAAGTAGTCTCATTCTTCACGTGGTGCCCGTTCCAGGTATTTAAAAATATTGTCTCTATATTTCTTCAGGCCTCGCTCAAATCGGCTTTTACTTTGTAATGACTGAAGAAAGTTCCCCTCCGAAATATAATTAGCTCACGATAAATCTCGTTCCAGCTGAAATTCATCATTCACGCAATGCTTTCTTCAGTCCTCTGGGGTCAAAAGGTTTGAAAAGAACGGCCAAAATAATCACTCAATTCAGTGGACGAAGCCAGGGGTCTATAATTTCATCATGAGCTGATAAAGCTCGGAATAACGTAAAAAATGTTCTCAGTAATTTAATACGGGCTGTGCCCGATAACCTTATCTTACGATCACAGCGTTTTAATATCAGGAAAAGTGTGACACGGAAGGCCTTTCATTCAATTATTAACTAGGATAATTACTATACTCATTTCACTGGCGATCATCAACGCGCGTGACTTAAAGTAGACGCATTTACGAGTGGATAATATTTCCTTTTTTTTCATTTCTAAAAGTCGATAATGATTATTTTTGCTGTGGATATCCAGAAGACCTGAAGTTTTCCCCCACCGATGCCCATATGCATTAGATATCCTCCGATTAAATCATCGCTCCATTAGAGACGTACATAAATCTAACAAGTTCAAAGAACACCCCAAAATAGTGCACGAACACCAGACTTAAAGTACCGCTTTCGTATCGGTGCCACTGGTTCCGAGTCCGCGTGAAATTTTCCACCGGAGCCTCTGCTATCTGACATCCCGATAAATTAAGAAAAAAAAACATATGCTCGCAGGTGTTCTAGATTGTGAGGCTGATTTCTCCCTCGTCCATGCATACACCCGCACTTTTCTTTAGCCGTCGTGCCCTCCAGATTTCTCGGTCCATTAGAAGGTTAAAAGATTGATACCAAAGTATGTCATCGTTCTCTCACGACCTGTCCCGAGGCAGTGAATATAATTAAGCATCGGGAATATTTTTTTCGTACAATTTAACCAGTTAAGTAACACCTCAATGTTACGAGGGAAACATTTCATTGCTGGAAGTTATTTTCATTCAGACACAAATTTGAGGGGTTTAAGACATCAGGACGCACATCGATGTGGCACCTCTGAACGCCATCGAGGAACACCGAACACTCCTTCCCAAAATTGAGTTCAAATGAATAATTTGAAAATCAAAAATCTCATATTAGGCAATCTCATATTCAAGGCGGATAAATAACTTAACACATGTGGTTTAATGTTTCTCCACTTCAAATATTTAGAAAACAATTTCAATGATTTAGGGCATTTATTGAGAATCAAGCGGATACTATTTGAGGTACGACTCTTTTCAAGGAAGCCAATTAATTCGAAAAAAAGGAGACTCATGATGAAATTAGCATAAACTCCAAAACTAAACTGAGTATAAAATTTTGAACATGATATTCGAAACCTGTACGGCGCACAGTGTACGTGCTTCAAAAAACATCAGAATTTCAATTTTATTCTCCACTTTCGAGGCATGTTAGTCATTCTAATTGTTCCATGTAAAAATCTGTAATTACTTTTGCAAGCATGGCGCCCGAGAAAAATTAAATATAAATCAAATAAGAGTTAAGGATAATTTAACAATGTCTGACAGCACACATCGACAGATCGGAGCTCTCACGACTTTGATTCTCGCTAATCGTACCTCAATTGTTTTGGAAATCTTTCTTCCCGGAAATTAACCAGCGAAGCGTGTGTACCTTTCGACACAGCCGTCACGTTACACGCTAACAAGTTTCACGTTTCGTTTCGCGATCAATAATATGGCTGAACCCCCGCCGTTCAGTAAATTGCTCCTTTTAAACTGAAAATCATTCCCGACCCAACTTCCCACGCTTGATTGAAAAACACAACAGTCCATCGCCAAGCGGCTTCTCATACGATTTCCCAAGCACACTTATTGCACTGACGATGTAGCTTTTTTTGCATCATTTGGGTTGTTTTCTACATTACATACTCAAAAAATCAAACCCTGCAATCACTGAGAGCATATTTTTTCCTTAGTGATGACGGTCAGTATTGCTGATTAGCGTTGAATAATGAAAAAAAATAGTGAAAAAATTAAATAAATAAATGAATTAATGAACTCTTTTTGTGAGCTCCGCCAGTTTCCTTCCCTTTGAACTGATGAATGATTTACGCAGAACTGCGTGGGTGGCAAAATGTTAGAACTGCATATTTTAAGGTTTAAACAAGCGTGGTGCCTCGTATCACTTCCCACAAATTTTGATTTCACTGAATGTCCGTTTCTTTTAGCCGTTCTCTTTCTGATTCCAAGAACTAAACCAAACAAAAACTGGGCTTGATCACAGAACGAACCGAATGATCCAATTGCTTTTTATTTTCCAAACGACTGGGAAAGCTTTGCTTCGCTTTACTCCTGTGGGCAAAATTGCTCCAGAAATGAAAAAAGGTTTAAAAGATCTCCAATAATTCTGGGAATGCAGCGACCTCATTTGACGTATTTTCTTCCGTAGTACAACTCTTTACAACACAGCATGCTGAACTACGCCCATTCACGGGCCAACATTTGATGATATGTCAGGAAGGTACCAGAAAAATGGAATTTGCATTCAGTGTCGAAATTCAACCGCGGCAAGCATATTTAACTTAATTTGTTTTTACGAGTCAGTCATTATTACCAAGTAGCATTATAATGAAGAATAATTACCAAATATACCAAAAAGCATCACAGTAGCATAAAGATCTAGCAAAAGATAAAGCTGATCACACAGTCCTCTAAGCGGAGTGAGCAAATGGATAGGAAAATAATTTCCCCAAAAATTCCACCATCTGTATAACTACCAATTTTCCCGATAATGTTATGTCTTGTGATCGGTAGATATAGAAGTTATAACTGTAGTAAAAACGATGACATCAATGTTTTCGAACTCCAGACAACTATAATGTAGCCAAATGTAGGCAAGTGCTACATCACGACATTTACATCTCTCATGCATTCGCCCAATATCAAATAGCTGTACTCTTTACATACTTAACTATTAGATGTAATTTTCTTTATTTTCATTAAATGAACCCTTTTGCTCAATTCGAAATTCTCCATGAGTTCAGAAACATCTACCAAATGAATCTGTCTTTAAAAAAATTGGTTTTAATCTTCCAATATAAAAAAGGTTAGAATTACTTATAAGAACAAATTAACCTCATTGCAAGAGTTTCAATGAAGAGTTGTACAGAGATATCAATCAAAGCGTATTAAAAGCGTTCGCGGCATTGGTTTTTCATCTTTTTTCATCGAGATTGTCTTTATAATCATTAATTCACCAGATAAAAATCCATTTTGGTTCAATGACTTTCATTTCATAGGCAATACCGATTGGTACTTGATTCATGAGATGAAAGCACATCACCCACTTCTTTACAATAGAACTCAATATACTCGGCCATAATAATAGGAATACTTTGGATTACAAAGCCGCCTCTTTCTTCTTTCCGATTAGCACTTATTTTTTTTAAAACAACAAAGATATTATAAGAGAAACACACACACTTTGCAATTTTCCACTTAATAAAAATTTT
>LYUA01000359.1:869014-880878 GCA_002093875.1 Calopteryx splendens
AGCGGTGGCTGGCGGTAACCGAATGCCCCCCCCCCACCAACCCCAACTCACCCCTTCCCTCCCCACAGGGCTCTCGGGTCCTCTTTTCCCTCCCTTTCAACCCTCCACACATCTCCTCTTCGCTCTCCTCTCATTATAGGACTCAATATGACACTCAGTATCCTTCGTGTGTTCACGGAAATCGTATGGTACCGTAATCTACCAGAAAATGTACTGTACTGGAAGTTGGGGCAAATAAAGCCATTGTAATATACGTATTTCATTCACGATGACTTCAGAAAGTAATTTCGAGAACGTTCCCATTTATATTCGCACACCCTACGTGCTACTCTACGATCAGCTTCTAGGAGAATGGGACGCTTGCGTTACGACGAACAATAATGTCATAATGAACATTAAGTAAAAGAGGTCTTTAAAATGAATTTTCCCTAATCGCTTGCCAACGGTACGCTGGTGCAGGCATATTTAATGATATTTTCCTGTCACGTTCGCGGAACCAGAAGAAAACGAGCACTGTCCATAAAAGGCGTTTCACTAATTCGCCAATAAGATTTTCTTATTTGTCACAAGTGCTCAAGTCTTCCAATGTAGTGTGAGATAACTGCGAGTCCCTAGCAGTTAGTAGTAAATGCTAGCATTTTCTAATATTTCATAGCCTCCCTTACGACCTTCGAGGTAGGCCCATCCTAGACTAGAATGCATACACTTAAAGGTTTAAATGATACGGATTTATATTCAACCCGCCCGATTTTTCATTGACACGAGCCTTTTTATTCCTCGATCGGAGTATATTTAACATGGAAACTCATTTCAAATATTCACGTTTTCGCAGAAATTTTATTTGCGAGCAGAAATTGTAAAGTAAACTTTCCTACCCAATGTCAAACTGTGGTTAAATGTTTGAAGATGTAACCAGATGTGGAGGTCAACGATAGCGAAAAAGCAGTCAAGCACCCGCTTTCCCTTCCCACCAATCCCTCCACACCCTAACGGGGAGGGTTGGTGCCCGAGCCTTGTCTGTGGTGGAACCCAACGGGTTCGATCGTTTATCGGGCTCCCCGCATCTGTCCCCCCCTTCCTCTGCCATCGCGCCCCCTGCTCCACTCCGCCCCTCTCGCCTCCGTCCTCCGCCTTTGGTGACAGCGGACACGAAGTGACTGTGACAACTATGGTCACGCTCAGTCAGAGTAAGCATTGATCGCTCATAAAATAACGAGACTGAACTTTATGCCTAACGCTGCAGTGTGACTTCTCCAGACGAAGATCATGATTTTGGAACTTGTAAAAAATTCATGGAACCACTAGAAACATCGGCATGGACGAATCGGCTTGGCTTATTAATTTGGTAATCTCTGTCTGGTCATTACGACTTCAATGTGGCATTCCTTTCTAGACTTTCCACAAGTTTACATCACATATTGTTTTCCACACATTTATTCCCATGTGATAATAGTTTCTTAGCTTCAAAGTTAATGACTCTTTGCTCAACAATCTCGCTAATATAAGACACCATATCCCTAACCAAAGAAAGACGACTTTTCCAAATTATGAGCTTTCGTGCCTCATAGACGTCAGACGTTTAAAACTTACGCTGTAACGAAAACTTCAACACTTCATTCTCTTGTTGGTCCTCCACATTTCGCCTTTAAAAATGAAAAATCATCAGCAACATGGGGTCTCACCAGAAATTAATACATCATTTCTTACATATGGCAGATGTTATCTCGGGTTGCCTTTTGGGGAGCACATTTTCCCTTGGCGCAGCCTTTAACCTTCCGACGAAAGGGGAGTAACTGAGTCACTTAAGAGGCCCCAGAGAAGAACCACACTGAAGTAGGGCAAATGAGACAGAAGGAATAACAGCAGAATGAGGGAACGAGGAGGGGTAGATTGGCACGAGATAGCGCCTTGAAGGAGTTTTGCGTCTTCAGCTAGATGGAAGCCGACGAATATATTTCATATGGGACGCGAATCAGATGAGTAAAGAGAAAGGTAAGAAGTGAGGAAGAGAAACGGCGAGCGAGGAAGCAGGGGATCGGAGTTTGAGGGCTGAGCACATGGGGCGGGGATTGCTCGTACCCAGGCAGGGCGCGGCGACAGTAGGTATGGTTAAGGGGCGCAGTAATGGTTTCAGAGGGATGAAGAAGAAAACCAGAGCGCCAATGGTTACAGCACGACTGCTCGGGTGCGCCGGTAGAACGCTGCTCGTCCCGAGAACGCCCTCGTCGCCAACGAAGTGAGTTAACGATTTTATTCGCCTCAGTAAATCATAGATAGCGTCGTCAACGCTAGTATAAACATCTCCCCCAGGCAGTTAAATTTGATCCCCGATCAATTACGTCCCCGTTCACGACGAGGGAGTAAAATGTAGCTCTCATTCATGCGCTCATGACCTCGATTACAATTCAATGGACGTAATTTGGGCGTGTTTACAAAATGCAAATACGCGAGCACAAAGTACTGGGACGAATTGAACCCACGGCATAAGACCAAGCACCAATCCGAGAAATCCTATTCGCATGGCGCAATCGTTAACTCTCATGTGGCAATGAGAAGTTAATCCTAATTATTATGCGTTAGCAATCCTGGGATAGGATGGATAATATATATATTCTACTGTCATCAACTATTCTTCAATTTACTAAGTATATCTACGGAGTAAAGCCTTCCAATAATTAATTCTCACTAATTCGTCTCTGGCAATCTCTATACGCACAATACCATTTATACTTGATCACTGACGTTAGTAAAGAATATAGTTGTGCATCTACATCTCCGAATAATATAGTTTTACATTTCTTCCTCCCCTGCTGACAAATTTTTAAAGTAAATCCGCATCAGAATGAACTGGAAGAGACTGCGAATGCTCAAGTGTCTGCATAAAAGGCGTGATTTTCCCCCGCGGCACCATGATGGTGCTGATGCCATGGCTATAATCTCAATCCATTTCAGGCGGTACCCTGGAAATAAATGGATTTCTTGACTATCGATCAAAACTTTTAGGAATTTCTTTCTAGATTTTTAAACTTATCGTGACGCACACCTCGCTGAATATAGTCGACATTTCGGATGCATCCCAATTATCTATGAGACGCAACTCAAAAATAAATAATAAAAAATAATTGTAATTATGCCGAGGAGTAAAAATACATTTTCTAAATTATTTAATCGCACAAGAGTCGAAACGTGTAATGTCAACGCCAGCCATCATATCAAGAAAATATCTTAAGTGCCTGGAGAGTTTTATTATTGAAACGGTTCGTACATCCGAAATGCGTGGGAAGTCCTTTCAGTATGTTTTTCCCTTATACCTGTTTTTTTAAGACGCAACCAATAGTAGAAACTAAAAAAATCCCATTTTATATGCACGCGAAACTACAAAAGCGGATGACCGATCACTTGATAAATAAGTCGCCCGTCACGAGATCTCAGATAAAACCCAAGCCAAAAACGCCACTTACAGTCCTCAGGAATTCCCCATTTGTCACCCAGAATAGCAGCAAGACCCAGACCAAGACCGTAATGGAGTCAACCAGAAGACGTCCACGGGAGAGATGAAATCGACCGATAGCGAGAGATTCGGGGACCCAGAAACTTTCTCGGTGTGGATCTCGACGCAGGAATCGTGGCGCACCTATTTCTGGCCAAGGGAAGGATGCAATTCGATTTAATCGGAACACAATTAGCATTCGGCAGAAGGAATGAATTAGGAATCACAAAATGCGGGAGGGAGGTCGAATTCATTTGATTCAGTAATAGTCCTTTCGATTTGTAATCGCAGAGCTGTATCGCAACCAAAACACTCAACCTTCGTCAACTATCCCAGGAATTACTCCTTTAGAAGCTTTCTTGGTTTAAATTTACAGAGAAACAGAAATTCTAGAATTCCACAGGTAAGATTTTCACAACACAAACAAAAATTACAGTTTTAAATTTAGTATCTGATATCCCGTGCTAATACTAAACGCAGGCAAAACAATGGAAGCAGTTTTTTTGCCGAAAATTCATGAATATGATACTCATTGAATGGATAAAAAGCGATTTATCAGATTTTTACATGATCCATTATAAATATAAAACTGATGATCCTGAAGCCATAGTTAGAGTTATTTTAATCATCTTTAATACAGCGTTGTTTAAACTCTCCCGATTCATCCACCTATCACTCAAAAATATACCATTCGCTATTATTGGTCTGTTGTCCATTTTTTCCCTTTTCGGCCGACTGTGGACCACGCTCTTTCGAATAAGCAATGACCAGCCTCGCCCAGCTCTCCATCCAACCTCTCACTTTCCTCCTCGGTCTGTCCATTGTGTCCGGGCCCTGGATTTCGTTCAATCTCGGAAACTCTTGGTGTTCTCAATTCTGGACTTGACGGCTTGCCCTCAACACATCTCTTGTTTCCTACTGCACTCCTTTTTCATGCCTGTTTCTTATTATAAATTAAGGAGCTATCAAAATGAGCACTAAATGTATTACTTAGAGTTATACTTCACTAAAGTACACACAATATTTGTGGCTTAATTACACCTAAGAAACCACGGAGACGTGTTTTCAAGCTTCGGTTCGAAGCTTGACGCTTCGAGGCTGTTTTGTTGACTTTTGTCGAAAATAAAACTCACGAAAATGCCACATGTATCAGCGTAAGGAAGGATGTGTGACATAGGTATGCATTAAGTAAATGTAAGTGTAATATTTGTTATGATAGAATAAAGGCAATCTCAACAGTCGTTATTTTTAGCATTTCCGAAAATAAATAACAAGAGTAATTATGTCATTGAAAACCATTGAGCCTCGGAAATAAATGTTTGCCTAAGATTCAAGAAAACTAAAAAATGAAAAAACTTGTGCTAAGTTATTTTTCCATTATATTTACCCAATCTTTAACACTAAGCTCACTTTTTTCTGCTGTAGGTGAGTTTCGCGATAGAAGCAATGGATTATACTTGGAGCTAAGAACGATCGTTAAAGGTGCAAGAGTAGGTACAAGAGGTGAAAAAGTGAATTCTTTCCATATTAAGTCGGTGAATCGTTGGGCAAGAGGTAGGTCATCATCGCTCACAAAAATGCCCACTCTTCTAAACAGTAGCTCCTTAAAAATATACTGCATTTAGTGTGTATTTCAATGTACGTTATCCGTCACAGATCAATTAAAAAAGGACCAAACACAGAAGATGCACTTGTAGACCATATCCTGGATACAAAGAGAAATACGATTCCTTGGCATATAAATACCCATTTTTCTTCGGGGTAATAAACTACTCAATGTCTTTTCCACTTTATCCTGGCACGGTAATGAGGAGTAATAACAAAGATGCCGACTCTGACGATCTCACATAAACAAAGATGAATCTATTCCTTGGAAGCCAAAGACAAGTCAAGCGCATTCCTAGTTTGATAGGCACCTGGAATAACGCGCCGTTATGAGAATATATCGTTGGTACTCCATAGAGCACGTAAATATGAACCAATTCAAGTCTCAATCAAAAATACGGTATGGGAAAGACAGTAGCGCCTACTCAAGAGAGAATCCAGCCGAAGGAGATACAAAGAAATCACGCCATTTTTTATTTTTTTGAAATTATTTGAATTTGAAAGATGAAAAATAAAGGTAAATAGGCGTATGGGATGACAAAAAATCCACAGGACAATTGAATGTTGTTGTGAACAAATAATTTAACAAGGGAACTTTAAGAGGAACATAAATTCCTTGTTGAACGACGAGTGGACAAGGGAGACGGAAGCGAAATGCGGCCCAGTGAGGCGCAGAAAGCATGGGAAAAATTGAACACGTGTGGCCACCACCAGTTCTGTAGCGGTGGAATGTGATGGACGAAGTCATCTAATTTTATGAAAATATCGAGGTAAAAAATGTAAATGATTACACCTAGATAAATAAATTGCAATGTTCCACAAAAATTATTTATCTAAGGGTAATCATGCGTTCCACACGGTAGCGCCAAATACGATTTCTTATAGAAAAATGTAAATATTGAAATAATGGAAATTAATTAGATTAATCGTGAGGCTTAAACGAGCACTTGTTAATATTCAATAATTACTTAAATCATAACAAAGCTTCATTTCGGCAATAGCAGTTGCCAATCCGTGCGAGTATCAGGCAAAATAATGAAATATAGCTATGGCAAGTTCCAGAAAAAGAAAAGGAAACGCAACGGGAAGTACTCGATTTCCGGATAAAACTTGAAAGTTAAGGGTCAAAGAGAACACAGTGACGAGACGAGGTAAGAGGCGAAAAAATATGCAAGCCGGAAGTCAAAATGGGAGTGGTTATCATGGGAGCTGTAGGTTTGATGTGTTATCTGCTTAAATGTATGTTACATAATTACTGCATGGAGTAAGCAGAGAGAGAATTAAAGGCCGGAAACACCACAGCGTGGTGAGCAAATGTATACTCTCTCTGTCTTAAAATAAGTCATCAAACGTACAGGTAACGCATATTATGTGGCAATAAATGTAACCCACTGTACATAAAATTCGCTACATGTACTGCAATTACAAAATTATAACTCAGTTTTGGACATTAAACACGTAATAAGCATTCCTAGAAATACGCTTCAGTTGCTCCAGTATCCCGGCGTTATATACCTTTTACCAAGAAATGTCGCTTCGCACGAAATTCAACAAGTCAAGGTTTCAATCACAAATGTTATAATGGCACCATAAATCAAAGTAGACCATCTAACACAACCCATGAGAAAGAGGGCAATTAAAATTTGGAAAAATGAATAAACCACCCTTTAACTTTTAGATTAAACTAATTTCGAATATTCGTGGATTAAGCATTTGATGAGAAGTTATTGTATGACATCATAGTTTGAAGATTTCGACATTCTTAGCGCATTCCACGAAAAATCATTGTATATTGGCGAGAAATGACGTGCATTCCCAGGCAGCAGAGAAATATTTACCTCCAAAGAAACGGAGACAAAGTTATCGCAGCATTTCGACACCTACCCAACTCATTTTCATAATTCCACACCCATACTTATGCTGAATAGCCCCGTGTTTTTCAAGACGCTCTCTTGAAGACATCTCCCGGAGTTTAGACGATCCGGTTGACGAAAGTGAACATTCTAAGGAGAAGGGATCCTTACGCCATTTCAATGAATTACGTAGTGAGAGCTCTCGAGGCGAAATCCCTCCCGAAGGAGGGGCACGATTTGGTTTATAACTCATCTATACGGTGCTGGTGCCCTCGAATAACATGATTAGAGTCCTCCAACTCCCTCACTCTTCCATCACTCCGCCCAAACCCAACCACCAAACCTCACCCCATACCTCCCCCAGCGGACGTCATATAACTCACCGAGGACGATGAGTCCTGCCGGCGCATTTGAAACAGGTGTTTGATTGAGGATCGGACTTTAACACCAGGGAAGGCGTGTCTCACTTTGAGGCGAGGATGGAAGGCTTTTGTGAGTGCGCGTGGGTGCCGTTCACGTGGGCGTCGAAGGGGAAGCCAACTGCAATTCTAGAAGGAAGAAATGGGGGTGGGGTGTGGAAGGAAGAAGAGGTAAGAAAACGGAGTGACATTTACTCATCATGGATGTTTCGCTATGTACGGTGCGGTTATAAACTTATATTGATTAATGGTGTCATAATATCGTAACGGGAAGCTCCCAATACACAAACTCCTTGTGGATAAAGTTCTCGTTTTTAAGTTATGAGTTCGAAACGTGGGACATAATTTTCAACCCATAATTCCTATCAAGAAGGAATGAAGAAAGCAAAACGAGCCTAAAAAAGCTGTCAACATAAAATATTTGGGAAACGAAATGTGTATTTTATGGCATACCATTAAAATATTAGACAATTGTAGTCACTAGTCATTAGCAACTTCGCTACGAAAATAAACTCATCGCGTTCCGTTCAGCTTAATTTCATCACAGTAATAATATGAATATTGGCAGCATTGGCTATATCTCTAATAAAATTCTAAAATAGATAAAATATTCCGTCGGAATTCCAAAAATTTTAGGCATTGGCACTCTGAAATCCAGCCAAAATATCTTGGTTTCGGATTCACATTACACTGGTGACTGATTCTATATAGAAATTTGAAATCGTTAAATGTGTTCTTGTTTGCTGTCTAAGGAAATGTTCCTCAATTTTTCATCCAAAAAGGTTTTCACTTTCGTAAATAAATGGCATATTTATTTAGATATAAAGGAAATTTTCGAGTGTAACTTTAAAGCTAAAAACCATAAGGACCTTTAAGGGCTACAAATTTGGGTGTCCAGAAGAAACATTCCCACTATGAGTCTTCGAGCGGACAGGAATGGTTTTGTTTGATATTAAGCGGTTAACATTAATGTAATATTTATAGGTACACCAAGAGTAAAAGGTTTTAATCACTGTCACAAAAATTAAGATTTTTTTAGGTTTTGTAAGTGATAAGTCATCCGAAGGCGACTAAAAAGAGAGAAAATGATTGAGTGTGCTTATTTAATCGAACCTTAAAAAGAGATCCCCGGCTTAGAGCGGTTCACAAGAGTGATATCTCGAGACTGGATAGGTGAAACGGAGAGGAAGAGATTCTTTTATTTCCGCCGGGACGCAGGGATATGTCCTTCCAGGCCAACACCCCCAAACGTCCGTCCCACAACCGGAGGACACTAAAGACGAGGGTCGTGATGGATCGTTCGCGCCTCCAAGACAAATCGACCGCAGGGGAGGGAGGAGGAGGTTCAAACGGCTCCAAGAGGGACAATAATCCCCCGCAGCATCCCACACGACATATCCCTCTGCTGAGCCCCCCCCCCTCCGAGAAATCGGCTACCGCAGCCGTCACATCGCCCCGCGCTTCCGGCGTAACCACACCGCGGGCAACGCGAGGAGCGAACGCCCACACGAAGCGACCTCCGCGCCCCTGGAAGAAACACCCCTCCCTGAAAGAGAAGATGCGCCACCGGCCATCGGATGGTTCGCCCGCGCCTTTGCGTCTCAATGCGTCACATTTCCAGTCAAGATCTGTGGCTTATTACCGAGGGTCTAAATAAGGATGGAGTGCGTGCCGAAGTGAATTCACTTGCACTCGTGCTATCGTTAGGGGAGAACGAAAGCACAGAATGGAAACAATAACGCGTCTTCACTTGCCATTTCCATTCAGCGCTAGCAATTTATAAGTGACACGTAATGTGCACAGGTGCGAGGAACCACGTTACCGTCATATTAAATGAAACATCATTGGAAAAGCACACTTAGCAGTAGTTTTCGCAGCTTGATTTCCAACTTTCACTTAAAATGGCATGGAGTTGGCCTCAGTCTGAATTATAAATGTACACATTTAATCTAGGGGAGGGAAACGACCATTAAGCTATTTTACAATTATTTCTATAACTTATTCGAATATTCAGGAAGCGCTGCATCTTCTGAGATGTATAATATCTTACATTTCCAAATAACAGACAATATTATTAAGGAATTAAAACTTCAGAGCAACATAACAATTGTCACATCATTTTCTCATCTATGCTTTCATGTGCGTCTTATACTACAATTCAAGGGTGTGGGGCATGAAGTGTTACGTCACCAGCCACTATGGGTAATTGGTGATTTTATGATTTAGGAATAATTTCATTTTTAGGTTAGTGGGAATTCTCGTGCGTGATATTTTCTAAACTCGTCTCGTGGTCACGAAAAGTGCGATGGAGAAAGGATTCGTTCTGCTCGTCAATCAACTTTTCGTTCTCATCTTGCCAAAAGTAATGCGTGGGGATAAAATTATTTCCTCATGACAACGCTAAACTGATGCCACTTGTATTTAGTCTAGTCTAGTTGTATTTAGTCACATCTAGTAGCTTAAGTCGTGAATGTAATGCCCAGGGACTCTTGACCAAATTCGGGGCTAGCGTAGGAAGAAGAGTGGATTTAAGGCACAGTATTCATACGTTATTAGAATCTCGAAGCAATTATCCATTTGTCACTGAAAAAATAGTCGTAATCTGTGCTTGTGAAAGGCTGACAGGAATACACTATGAGAAATGATCGATTTTCAATGCTTTAAAAACTTTCTCATCTTCTTGTAGATTTTCTAAATGCTTTTCCCTGCTTTTCATCTTTCTTAGCTTTGATTTGGCATTCTCTCAGATAGGAGATAATTCTGAACGTTAAAACAAGAAAAATAAACGTAAAATGCGTTTTTCCTATTAGACATCCTAGATTTCTATCCGATTATACCATGGTCCGTTAATTTCCTTCTCTGCTTTTAACTTGAATTGCTCATGCTCTTCCGGCTGAATGCGCCAAGTTCTGCTGAAATCGGATTTCCCAATTAATACTCGATTAACTGCAAAAAGCATACGGAGAGTATCTTTTGTGTGTACAAAACGATATAACTAATGCAAAATAATTTTATTGACCTCAAAAAAATTAAGATAAATGCATACTGGTGGTGAAATAGGTCCATTTACTTTATTCGGCCATTCCAACCCGAAACAGAATTAATCGTCGGTGGCTAATTGCCGCTTGTCAAGCGGCGTGCCTGCATTTTTCGCGTCACCTAAATTCTACACATATTCTTCCTTTTATGAAAATGAAAAATAAAGGTTCTTTTGAAGTACATGTATGCATGAACAAAATATATTGAACAGTCAAGATAAAGTATGTGGAACGGGAAAATGCAAAACAGGTTATAAAATTCGCTCTAGAAAAGTGAAATATATTTAATAAAGCTTTCCAAATCCGTTACATTCACCGACGTTTACTTTCCTTCAAAATCGCTGAGAGCAGCAAATGATAATGGACCGCTCCACTTGGAGTTTGATTGGTTTTTCCGTCGCGTCTCGAGATTCATCATCAATCACCTGTGTTGATTGACGTTCAGATCATTTTTCTTGATTTGGGTCATTGGTCTCTCCTGGAAAGTATTGAGGCACCCTTATACTTTTCCGCGAGCATCAGATAAGAGCATTAAATGCCTATCCGCGCTCTGGCTAAGATGGCTCTTTACGAATCGTGGTGACGTGCAGGTTTCGAAGTGGGCGCCTCGAAATATTGAGGGAGAAAAAGGAATGTCGATTCCGGAACGACTCACTGCATGCGTACGAATTCAATCCCTTCTCCCTCGCCACAAATCGTTCGCAGCACTCTTGACCACTAATTCTTTTGACTTTGACGAAGGTGCGGCAAAGAATAAGGAAAAAATCATGGACCTGAATCACGCTCGATACAATGTGATTGAAAGCAGGTGTTCCGAAACACCTGACCCAAGTCCAGGAATAAAGAACGTTAACAGATCCACGATTTATGCCAACAGACCGACGCAAAGTGCTTTTTTTCGGATTTGATATCCTAGATTTCTATCCGATTCAGAGCATGGTCCGTTAATTTTCTTCTCTGCCTTTATCTTGAATTGTTCATGCTCTCCCGACTCAATGCGCCAAGCATCTGGTGCTCTGCTGAAATCGGATTTCCCAAAATATTTTTTCCAACCTTTCGGGTCAAATTGGTGAAGGACATACGAAATTTAATCTACACGAGTTTTATTGAGTTTCCCGTAAAGGATAGTGGATTGCTTTAATTCTTGTAAAAAACCTTAGATATTGGTCAATTAAATTCACGGTGGTCATAGGCGCAGAGAGAAAAAATTAAAGAGCAAGATGCAATTTCAGATTTAGACATTATATTACGTTGGATGTTGAGGGAGCAAAAACTCAATTTTTTTCTTTTGATAACTAACCAAAAGATATAAATAATATAGTATTATAAAAATTCATTTTTTTCTTTTGATGGATAAATTGGTTGCCTTGAAGAGGGAATGGAGTAAAATGGGGTAAACTGTCAATAAAATGATTAAATAAAACAAAACACTTTGTAATTCCACATTAATATATTTAAA
>LYUA01000359.1:914653-933004 GCA_002093875.1 Calopteryx splendens
TTGACAGTCGAAACCTGGGTAGTGAGCAAATAAATTTGTGGAAAAACCAAGTGATTTATTTTTCTTATGATAAATAGTTTCCACCAAGTGACAGCCGATAACAATACATATATGGAAAGGGGGGATTTAACATTACGCGTTTTTGTAAAACTTTCCAAACCTTAATTTTTAATGTAAGGTAAAAAGAAAGCTGGTGTGAATGGCATTTTTTCGGGGATGCAAAGGTATATTTGGTTACATACAACTACTCGAGATACATTGGCAATTAAGACGATAAGAGGAATTAAGGCAATTGACGAATCTCTCACACTGAATTGACTCCAAATTTCTATTAACTCAGTCCAAAGTATTATTACCTTAGAAGATCCAAAATTTGCAGGCAATTATATTCCCAAACTGTAGCGTAAGCTTCCACTCGATCGATAAACGTATACGTTATAATTACTTATATATAGTATTTGTACTTATATAAGTATTATAATTTTTTATGCTACACATTCTTACAACTCTGGGAATGAAAAATATGCATTAAATGGTTGTGGCTCGCTTAAAATAATATTGGTACAAGGGAATACATGAGAGAATTTCGGTTTCTAATCTCGCTTTACCCTTATTTCAAACGAGTTTTTAGTGTGCGCTTTACGATATGAGATACTAGAGGTATCAGGAGTTTCTCGTCGGGATAATATGAGGCATGATGCTTGTAAGTTACTTAATTACCTTTTAAATTTTATTTTACAGAACTATTTTCTTTGCGTAGCGCATTTTTTTTCATTTTTCCTCTGCCCTATGCCACGAAAAAAAGAGACAAGGATAATAAAACCATTACCCTTATTTAGTTAATTATAAGTTCAAATGCATATAGTTTGAAATAAACAAAACCATTACCGTATATTTGGTAATCATTTAATCTTTCGATGATATCAGCTAAGTAAGTAGAATTCAGACAAATGTCACAGGGAAGTGTGTTCCCGTGTTCAAATAATTTTAAAAAGGAACCAGACAAACACTTTTGATTTCAAAGGTAGAGGGTGGCGCGTATTTATGGTTAAGCAAGAGCGCAAAGACGGACAAGAAATATTAATTCGCGTGTCGTCCGAAATGGAAGGATCCATTAAAAAAGGTGTGACTGGGTACTTTTTAACGGACGTTTCCCTTACGCTTTAAGAGTATCCATCTCCTGGCCTCCTCGCCCTTGACTCAGGCAAGAAACCGTGGGCGATCCGTGGGTTGTTTATCTCTATTTTTCCCTGCTCCTAAGCATCCGAGCGTCGGGAGGGGAGGAATCACGCCCGCTCCCCCCGAACCCTTGGCTGCCAAGGCAAGCTATCTCCGTGCTTGGAAGCGTGCTTGTACCTTTCGCAACCGGACAAAGCACTCAGGAGACTCGAAGGCATAAACTTTCATACTTCGCCTCCCCACCCACACACTTCTTTACCGGAACAGTCCACGCGAAACCTGGCGCTAGCTCAAACGCCCCAATTTCACCCCTAACACGCGTCGACTGATTCAGGCGTTCTCAATTTTTTAAAATAATAATTTTTATGAGAATTAGAATACACACACTAAATAATTGGCCACCAGTGCGTCAACCTATAGCATAAGGCGGTAAGATGAGGGCCGTAAAGTCCACAGAGTGAGGATGCTTCCTTGGTATTAGGCGGTTCGTTAAATTCTTGAAAGGTTACTCAGCCACGCATTGGTGACGACAGAGACTGCGTATTTAAAATAGTGATGTTAGGTTAAGGACGAAGCATCAAATTTGGTCCCTCTCTCACGTTGAAGGTCCCTTCTATAGTGTCGTTTTAACTTCTACCTGATTTTCCAGCAATAAACTCAAAAGAAAAGACACCTTGAAGGATTGGTGCTTACCTGAAGTCTTCACGGGCCTTCCACCGGGTCAAGTGATCAGCTTCCGACGTTTGGGTGGCCGACTCTGTCATCGTCCTCAGGACGTTGTGTGAGGCAGTATACTTCAGTTAACTCCAGCGCCCTGAGGATGAGGGCAGGGTCGGCCACTCAAACGTCGGAAGCTGATCACTTGACCCGGTGGAAGACCCGTGAAGATCAAAAGGCACCAGTATTTTATCATCCGCAATCCAGCAGAAAAAACTTCATTTTTTCACAAAAGTAATCGTTTGTGAAATAAACAAAACGTGATTAGCCTAACACTACAGTTTTAATTATTTTCGTAAAATGACATTCATGAAATCAACGGAGAAGGATGAAATGGAAGGAGTCCGCTGGCATGTGAACGGCGTGGCACCTACGATCGGGAATAACGTTGAAGAAGTGCATGCATAATTAATTGATTCAATAGCTAATATACCTAATGCGATGAAAAATGCAAAGAACAGTCACTTTGTGATCACTCAAAAACAATATGAATTCGTAAACAATCTCCCTGTGATACCTAAACTAATAACGAAACTTGTAATAAAGCATTTATGCCCACGTAAGAGAAACCCAGTAATCCATTTCACAGTGAATTAAAAGGTTAAACTGTCGGGGAACGAAGGCCATCCATAAACTATGTCATAGTAATGAAATGGGTCAATTTGCTGTTCTTCGGCGGCCTTATGGGTTAGTGGATTAGCACTTCGGCAAACACTCCAGATCAAGTTTGATAGGAAATGAATCTACCTCTAAGCGCACTTCGGTGCCGGAGGCAAAACACTCGAATTAACTTCAACACGGAGGCTAGAAACAAGTAGTGACGTGAACGTCGCGTGAGGGAGACGGAGAGCTCAACGCGAGAATAAAAGGCAGGTAGGGTTTTCTGCCATCCCATTCCAACCCCGACAAGGAACCCAGGCGTGATGTGATTTAATTGACTGCATGTGCCCTCCCCCTCACATCTTCCGCATTCCTTTTTCCCTTGGGATGCCCTGCATTGGATCCATCCACTCGAAGCAGAGGTGCTTTCTCCACCTCTCAATCAACACTCCACCTGACAAATTGAAAACTTCATTCTCCAATTCATCCCGGTCGACTCGGCTCCGAAGGGAAGTTTAAAAGGGAGCGAAAAGCGCCTGTCAAAAGCGTACGGGGAACTTGACAAGCACGTGCCCCTCTGACAGTTTTAAAAGGTTAATGAGCCGTAATTCTTAGGAATAGGGAAACCGTCTTCTTGTTGCGGCCATTGATCGTCGAGATCGAAAGGAGAAACATGACATTCCGATCGTCGAAATCACTTCCCTTTCATTCGCTCGATTAAAATATCTCGAAAATTGGTCGAGCTAATCGAGCTTGTGTGGTAAAAGAAATGAAATCAGAAGAGCGTGATCTTTCCGTGGAAAATGGCTGAAGTAGCACCGCTCATCAAGTGAAGTCCCGTCCGTATGAGTCCATAGGCATCTACACTACATGACCGTTGCGTGCGTCACATGCTTTCGCATGAAGGTGCGAGCACCCAGTTACTGTTATGAGCGTGAATACATTGTGGAATCATGAATCTTACCTCATTTCTGGTTCGCCACCACCAGCCGTTTGGAACTCTTTACCCTCCGTCCACTAATTTGGACTCCATTCTGATATGTAATTTTCCCGGTCGTCGAAGAAGTGGACCGTATTAAATTGCAAGGCGCGCGCGTCTATCTCGTGGGGCAATCTCTCTCCAACGACGAAGTCGGTTTAGAACATAGAGTAGTTGTTTTGAAAGACTTCTTGCCTCCTCCCTATTTTGGAAAGAAAATAAAATGGTGCGTTAAAGAGAGCCAGGAAAAAATATTTCATTCGACCCACGATTTCACATGCATAGCTTGTGGAAAACATTTTCTTAGCCCGTGTGGAAAGCACTTTGCCAGCTGGCTTCAAAGCAGTAGAGCCACTCAATTCAAAATGCATTCCAGAGATAAATTCAGCGCGTCTATTCGCCATTGATTACTTAAATTGCCGAGAAGTAAACTCAAGACTTGCTCGGCCTGAGGGTTCCGATGGCAAGATGTATAAATATCGTTGCTGTTTCCATTCGATTCTCATGAATGACAGAGCACTAGATAAAAATTGTTTACTACAATAGAAGATCTAGAATATTATGTAGATATCATGTAGCTGCATACTTTAAAAATATATCATGTCAATATTATTTGTCATGTCATGTCACGATAGCTGTCAAGAAGTCTAGGCTGGAAAATTGTTCTGTCTACAAGATTCCGCAAGATACATTATCAGTTGAAAATTTAACAAAATAGTTGTATTGTCACGGCATTTAAAATGAGTTTTATGAAGAAGACTTAGTAATGACGGCATATTCTCAAGTAAGCAGTTCATTCACAGAAAAAATACACATTCACACTGTTCCCTTTCGGGGTAGTCAAAGTAAAGAAAAAGTCATTTTGTGTAATTTCTGGAAACTGTTCCTTTTTATCTCTCGCCTCCGTCACGTCCATAAATTTTTATAAGTGTTATTTTGCCTCTGAGAACCAATATTCCTCAACTCTTCGACCACATTCACGCATGACCTTTTGAGTATTCCCCCTTACTCTGGAGAATCTCAAGAATTCTAAGAAACTAGAGGATGAGATTCACTTACAGGCTACACCAGACGCCACAGAAACTTTTAGAAACAACTCGTTAACTGTTCTCACGATTGCATGTTCATATAGCGTTCCCTCATTTAAAAAATATATAGTTGACCATCTCCACACCAGAAGGCTGTTCAAAATTTCGTCGATCAATCAGTAAATCACCTATTTATATAAATGACGAAATATTACTTTGGCCTACTGTAGAATTCTAATTTCAGTCCAATAATTCAAGGCATAATGGAAGTACCAATACCGGAAGGACCCCATCTGCAACAAAGGACTATAAATTCAACTTAAATAATGTGAGCGAGTTGAATTAAGCATACCGTGCCTGCAAGAATGGACCCCATGGTGGCGGGAAGAGGACCATTTAGCCACGCAGTGATCAAATGCAAGATAATGGAAGTACCAAATCTTATTTTATTATAAAAACAATATTAAATCTAAATTTGACTATTGCTCTGTAAATTCAAAATTTCTACCATTAAATTTTACAATATATGAAATAAATCAATCCTCTGTTTTTTTATTTTGATTCAGTTAGGTACTGAGGTTAAGTCCATTAAATGAAAGCTAACATATTTTCAAAATTTTAAGTTCGTCAATCATCTTCAAGACTGCTTTGAAGAATTTTGATTTCGAAATTGTTTCTTAAACGAAGATTTTTTTAAGCTAGTTATCATGAGTTCTCTAGAAACTAAAAGACGCTTCATTGTGAATTGAGAAATAATGTGCATCGAGCATTTACGCAGCCGCCTATTTAAGGATTTAGTTAGGAAAATGTATCTAATTGGAAAATTAAGCATATTTATAAAAGGTCTTACGTTTACTATTTCATCTAAAACTTCTAATTATAGTCTAATAAAGGTCACATAAATCTTTTAAATAATATAATCATGTGCATAAAAATATTATTACAAATAAAAATAATATTAACTTTTGTGAATTTAGAACGTCTTCTATAATATTATTATCACTATAAATTCAATGTTTCTATCGCCAACAAATAAAATATCAAACACAAACAATACCTACTCTTCAGCACAAGACTGCTGTGTTGGCGCTTATTTGGAAATTCTTTGCCAACAAACATTTTAACTGCTTACCTAACAGTGATATTATCATGACTTTAATGCTACGCTTTCTTGAATCATGCATGTGGGTTTTAATTTATATGATGTTTAACTAAATTACTTGATCGAAAACGTTCTCTATGGGCCCTTCATTCACTTCCGAAAAAAATATAATGTGCAAACATAAATGATATATTTTCTTCTTACACTTGCAAGAGCGTCCCGTAGCTGCGATAAGGGGAACGAAAAATATCGCAGCAGGTCTACTTCACTGCATTTCTGCAAGCGGCTTGAATGGTTTTTAATCTGAGAATCAGACAATGTTTTTTTTCTCTTCCATCATTCGTATGGATTTGAGAAAGAACTTCTGGACTCGACACTTAAAATAAAATAATACATTATAAAAATCAGAAACGCGCTTTTATCCACCGGCGTAGCATCAAGACCACTCGGTCGTCGGAGGCGTTCAGGATGAACCTACGCACATTGCTAACCCTGGGGAGACAATCAGGGCATCACCCGGCGACCCCCACCCTCATCGGCGGCGGGGGGAGCTGCATGGCGAGAGGAGAGGCTTCCATTGGCAGAGGGCAGCCCTATCTAATGTTTGACAAACGCCACCGACATAACCGGTTATTCGAATTAGCAATCGCTGGCGACTGAGAGGAAGCCCCAGAATTTCTATTCTCCAAACAAACCGCCTCTGATCATCCGAGTGGGCGTTCCTCGCGAGTTTTAAAATGGAGGGGGCTTAGGCATGTACCCTCCATAGCGTACAGAATACGCGTATTCGAACGCGCGCACGCACACAAACACACCTGGGACAAAAACGAAACGCTACAAAAAGATAAGAGCATAAAAAAGGAGCCCATCCGGTTTTTTTCAAACACCTGATGAATGGCCATGCACTCCACACCCTTATAGTCCGCGAATCACCTTCTACATTTTTCTCGCGCTCTCGGAGCAGGAACATAAATCAACTCAAATTCTGGGGGCCCACAAATGAGCCGCTCAATTAAATGCCCCTCCGTGCCTGGGAGATGGCGGGCCGCTGCGATCGGGGGGAGGGGTAGAGGTGAATGGGAACGAAGGAGTGAGGACGTGGACAGGCTGGAGGTGGGGCTGGGGGAGGGAGAGCATCGGAGAGGGGGAAGGAGGAGATTTGGAATAAACCCACGGGACGAAGATTCCCTTCAACCGGTGCCGTCACCTACTGCTCTGCCATCTCGCAACTCTTTCGATTCCTTTCGCATTCGAAAACTAACGCCCGAGCGATGAAAGGCAAGAGACCGACGAGCAAAAAGAAATTATATCTCAATCGTTTCCTCATTCCTGAAGAGTCCTCCGTTCTAAGACTAGAGAGGAGAGCTGCACTAATTAGCGCGCCACGAGGCGTTAATCTCAGGCGTCATGAATTCTACGCTGATCTCCAAACCCTCCACACGCAGCTTTGAAAAAGTAATGCCTTCAGAAAAGGTTGGAAGGTGAAATGTTTAAATTGCTATCCTCATAGAGGAACTTAGGCAATGAAATTGTCAGTTTTATGAGCATTTATTCAAGAGGTTTGAAATAAATCTTTTGATGAGGTAAAATCTTTAATTCCGTAATAAAAAATTTATCAGATGATGAACTTTATAATGCTTTTTTATTGCCATTGAAGGGAAAATAATAACAATGCAAGGCAGGGAACGAATTTAAGGGATGGTTTAATTAACTATTGGCCTCACAACAATATCCTTTGGTTGAGCTAAAGTCGTTACAAAATGTGGCGAAAGAGTGAGATAACTAACTCTTACGGCAATAAACTTAGAAATGTGTAAAATAGAGCTAATTACTGGCAAATAATACTTTGATTAAAATTCTACAAGTTAAATTCTATGGAATACCCAACTGAAACGTAGATTTTCACAACATTTTGCATTTCTGTAAGATTATTTTCAACTTAGGTAACATAAATGATAAATAGAGGTGCAAATGGAAATTTCAGTAATTATATCAAATCCTTAACTTGAAAGTTATTGAAGTGGTATTTCCTCTAAATCAAATGCTATACCCCCATGCAATTTAAATAGCCAGAACGGGGATTTTTGTACGGGAGATATTTGAAATTATGGATTTATCATGATTTACTATAAACAATTTAAGTGTATTCTGCTATATCGACCTAACGAGTTGTTTCCATTCATAGGAGACCTAGATATCACAACAGCCAAGAGTAGATTCTCTTCGTGCTGTGCATTTTAAAAAAGGGGAAATAGCCTCCACAGCGGGTGCTCCCTCTAACCCAAAAACCCTTCTGGGTTCCCGCCGTATAGACGACATCGCTTCCAAATTTCGTGCCCGAGGAATATAAAGCTTCCGGGCTGTCATGCGTTGACCCCAGCCTCAATATTAAAATTTCCCTCCGGAGGATCAAACGCCGTCAGAATATTTCCAACCCATGCTTTTATACATGCGTCCATTGGGGTAATCAACCTCCCGGAGTTTTTTGAAAGTCCTGATACTTTACGATTTTAACCATTAAAACAAAAGTAGCAAATTTAAAGAAATTTTTTTTCTCATTCTCCAAATATTTCCGCTCCGACAAGGCGTGCAAAATAATCATAAAAAACAGGATCGGCAAGAGGAATCCGAAAAGAAAGTTGGCCCTTCTACGTCTCCTCCCCTTTGTACCCCACATCCTCTTTCCAATTCCGGTACGGAAAAGAAGACCCCGTATAACAGCATCCCCATCTCGAAATGGACCGTTTGTCACTCAAGAGAGGCGTTCTTTTCCTTCTCCCCGCCTCTCCCTTTCCCTCCCTCCTCCACTTCGCAGGATCCGTGTGGGAGGGGAAAGTAATTTTTCAAATCCGTGACGCTGGAGTGAAATGGACAACACGGTGGGATTTCGGACTCGCAAAACTCAATTAAAAGCCATCTTTTTGTCCGACCACTCCAACGTCACGTACTCCCTCTGAACGCATTTCGCAGAACCTCTTTCCTTTCGTGTCAACTCATCCCTATCCCACACGCGGGGGGTAGGGGGGGAGGGGGGCACGCGTCCTCTCACGGGGCGGTCGTGTGAGGACATTCGCGGCAAGGCGCATCCAAATGTTTCACTCATGAATGTTTCCTTATTCCATCTGACAAAAAGTTTCCGTGTTGACACTACGTAATTCATGCATAGTTCTTGACATATAATGCAGAACTAATATCCTGTTCCCTCGTTTGTCAACGGACAACGCCACAGATACGGAAGATTTAAAAATAAATATCATTTCACCAAAAATACAGACTACAAAATTCTGAACAGCATTGAATGTTTCCATTAAATCCACGTTCGCTTACCACTGAATCTCACCTACCGGGCAAGTGGATGCTTTCTAGTTCAATTTTGCATAAGTAGATCTTCTTTAATGTAGTGCAGAGCATAGTATACAGTATCCAGTTCCTTGAAGGCGTCAAAGATAGCTTTTGAAAATAGTTGTCTTAGGTGGAGCGATGGTCTATATATTAGCCCAATAAGCGAATAGTGGTTTGATTTCCAGAATAACTTTCTTTCAATTCCTTGAGGGCGCCAACCCTCATCTTTTACGTGGTCTTTTTAACTCCTTTCTTACAATCTTAAAGTAGTTCTGCAACGATCTTATTAACATTATTCACACCTAAAACAAATGAATAAGCACAGCTCTCAAAAATGATGGTACTGTCATCAATGCAGCGAGGGAAAGAAATTGCGCAAGGCTTCCAAATGAAAATGTAGGTGCCCTACCCTAAACCTATCCTCTCTCCACTCATCTGGTCACTTCCTTTTGTTCTTTTATTTATCTTTTGTGATACAGCACTTAATGGAAGAAAGAGGGCAGAGAGGCTCCTTTCACACAGACATTGAGACAAAGAAACTCACTTAGACAAGGCACACGGTTCGCCGAGAATCCGCAACCACCGACGTTCCGTCCTCCTCACTCTCCCCAACGCGTGTGTCCCGCCGTGAAGTGAACGCGGGGTGGGTGCTCTTTCCACATGGCGGGTAATTGGATCGAACTGCTACATGCGGAAGTGTCTTTCGCCGACGTGAGCGCGTGCATCTATCTATCCCGCAATTTTCACGCGCCTCCAAAACTGTATTCATCTTTTTAGTGCTCACGTGATCGCAAACCCTCAACTCACAACCCCTTGCTCTAGAAGAGACCTACACGTTTTGCTGTAATTGTTAAACTCTCCTCCCTTCTGGAATGGATTAGCGAAAAGTGAATAAACAGAATTAATCAGAAATATTCACGGTTTAAGCAATTTTTCCCTCCATCCGTTCACAAAATAAACCATATCTAGGTATTTTATTCCTTTACTCAATCCCCAGCTCACAAAAATAATAATGAAATAATCCGAAATGGAGCATATAAAGATTTTCCACTTTTAAATGTCTCATTCCACAGCCAAGAGCTAAAACTTTAGGACCGTAACTAAGGATGGTGCAGATGATGAAACCTGGATAGTGCATAATAAACCGAATATTATAGTTACAGTATTAATTTATAAACGTGAAAACTACAGGCGTTGATTAGATACGAAGAAGATGAAATATTTTTCAATTCCACAGGAAGATAAGAGCATCTCGTGAGGGCGGTCTATTATATATTTAAGTTTAATAATGAATGATGAAAATTTGGTTTAGTTATGATTCCAATGCATCCGGTGTTCATAAAAAGTCTATTATACAGTGGGCATAGGAAGACAGTTCAATTTCATCTTGCAAGCTCTTTTGTTTCTTTTTATGTTTATTGAATAATTTTCCACCCCAAAGAAACAATGAGCACTGATCTAGGTCAATAGTTTATTGCTTATCCTTGAGACTTCCGTCCATTGAAACTCGCTCTCACTGCGTGTGAAGGAATGACAAGGAAGAACAAGAAGTGCACAAGGATTGCACTTTCGATAAGCCAGCGGGGGCAGGAATCACGTCTACATCTATTCGAAGATGGTCAAGTAAAGGCTGAAGCATCAGGATTTCATTTTTGGTCAAAGTGGTTGCATTCGCACGTACTAATTAATAATTTAGAACGTATTGGCGGTCCGATAAAATTGACTTCCTATCCAAATTAATATTAAACAGGTGTTAAACACAATGATTTCACTTCAGATAGCACGGGAATAAATTCCTTGGTTTGAGTTTTTTTTTAATATGTTAAAAAGATTTAATTGCTGATGCATGTTGGTGTTATAGTTTGATCAAATAAAAATAATTCGTCAGGATCAACAAATACGGAAATGGACTTTAAATGTTATGATGAGTTATCATCGTGCTACGTTAATCCCGTGTCCAAACATATTATTATTGTTATGAAGCTGGAAAACTGAGCTCTTAAAGAATGGGAACATTTCCCCAAACGGAATACACGTGGCAAGAGGCACGTTGATTCTCATCCCCCATAGCAAAAAACAATTCAATTTTCGAAAAGAAGAGACATCCCCCCCCCCCATATCGTGGAAAATTCATTATAATAAACCATCATCGCATTCTAAATCCATCAACCAACTCATCGCTAGTCTCGCGGGAAATTTGTATTCCTCGCATGGCGGAAGGAAAAGAGCTATGGAGCGAAGTGAAGGAACGAAACAAAAGCAATTACGCCCACCCACTCACGCCATATTTCATTGTGTGCGGCGGCAGCCTCGGAGGACCACGGCCGCTGTCCGAAGAGCGGCCTCCCAGATCCGACTCCCATCACTGTGGGACGCGTCAATATCCCCAGACTCACTTCACAGCCTTAAGCACCTTATTCTCGTCTTCATTAAAAAAAAAACAAGTCCGTTTTCCAGCACGCCTAACATTATACCTATACGCTGCTTTCTCCATTGACGGCCTTATACTCCCACCAAATAAATACATAACGCTCAGCTTCGGGCCAAGTTTCATGTATGTCATAGAAGGTCAGAGCAAGTTTCAAATTACAATTGTTATCAACTATCTTTAAACTGTGAAATTTCAACGATATCTAGAGGAATAATGTCAATTTACCTTTCTACATTAGTGGTACTCATACCCAACGTTTCTAAAGCGTTTCTTCGTGATTTCATAATAATATTATATTTTATACATCCTTTAAAGGAAGGTCAAAGTACTATTTAAAAGCCTTGTCGATCAAGCTAGGGTGAACACACACAACGACTCACTAAGTGGGGAAACTCATCAGAAGAGTTTCATATCCCGGCCACTTGACTAGCAGGCACCAACGTTATCCGACCTCCACATAGGCCTGCACATTATCATATCATTGGTGATAGTTATTTTAAAATTTTGTCATTTTTATATTTCCGTATTCAAAGAAAAACATTCCAAGATTTTGTGTTGAGAAGTGAAGGATTAACGGGTGCAATGTGAATTGGTAAGTTCCAAAAAGGTGGATGTATCCGATACCTTAATGGCATACGGTTAATGCATCCATAATTCCAATGCCCTTCATTTGTGAAATTGGCCGTCACATTAGGTACGCACGTTAGGAAATTGTATCCCATTTGCTGTATACGGAATCCGCATTTTTTCTATCAAAAAATTAGACTGCAATGCCAATGCCATTTAAATTGTTTTTGTGGGTCCCATCCTCGTAGGGATGTTAGCTTCACCTCCTTATTCAACAAAGCACAGTGCATCATGCCTGCCCGTATCCAATAACAACCCTCCAAACTTCCCTTATTATCATAAGACCTAACCACTCCGCTAACATGTAGTTTCCATAATATCTTCCTTCTGCCATAAAAAAATTCAAGTCTCAACACTCAAGTTTGATGGTACCTAATAGTAAGCGCTACAGCGTGTATAATTCACCTATTCAGGGTAAATGTATCAATCAGTCACGCCAATAGTATTCCGCAGCCTGTGACGTATGCGGTTTAGGAGAACTGTTTCGGAAAATAACACAGTTTGAGTTTAGCTTGGGACGCTCATTTTCATCTCCAGTACTTGAACCCGGGTCCGCCCGTTTATTATCTGAACTCTCTACCCACTGGGCCATCACTTTTCTCTTTGTAGACCATCGCTAATCTGCTAAACTCCTTTCTTTACCTCCTCCCACCGGTTCATCTAACTTTCCAAACCTTCCTGTAAATGAATAACTACATTTCCTGTTTTATCTCGAGTTTTCCTAGCCCTTTTCCTGTTAATCATTTTATTCTCCTATCTCTATTAATCTTATTTCTCCCTTTATATTCCACATAAAGTCACGCGTGCTTTAAAAAAATCGCCGGAGATGGAGAAAAACACCGCGTCTTACGGTTCGGACTTCTCTGGAAATACGGTACAAATGTTCCTCGTGAAACATGGTGCGATGGCACCTTAGATTAATATGGAGGTCGGTGAAGTCACGTCGCCTCCCGCGAATCCCATATTTCCTCCTTTCATCCTCTCCTCCTCCCCTCATTTTTTTATCTCCCTTGACCCCAAGCCCCCATCTCATCTTTTTATTCCAACTTTTATATCCTTATTTTATTCAGCCATTCTCCTAAGGTGCTCCCCCCCCCCCCCCCCCCNAGCCATTCTCCTAAGGTGCCCCCCCCCCCCTCCCCCCTTTCCAGTCCCTCCTTCATGGTTCGTTCGTCCGATTCCTCCCCCCCCTCCCTCTACGGATCTCTCTCTTCAGTACAATTCTCTGTTTCGATCTTCTTTTTCTCTTTATGAGTCCCCCGCTCCCCGCTTCGTGGTTACCTTAGTGAGTGCCCCAGAGTGGGTCGAGAGAAGTTCGGGAGTTCCTGTTCCCTATTCATCCCGAGATCGAGTGGGCTGCGGCGAGTTCAGACGTCGATCTTTCCGATGGGAGTGGGGGTCCAAGAAGGAGGAAAAGTTAAACTGTAACTGAGGGCACGAGAGAAGAACGAGGAGGCAGGTTGTCGTAAAGAAATGAATCAGCCTCGAGGGAAAAAAAGGGATGAATAAGAGACACGGCCAGGAGTTGTGAAAGACGAACAGAAATGCTGGAATGAATATGGGGCAAAATACAAAACCCGCCCATTCGCAATAAAAATTGAGCATCTGACTGCACAATAGGGGCACAAAGAGGCAATGAATACTGGCCAATACACGCTCTTAAGTTATTATAAGGACGCACGAAAGACGCACAGTAGTCACTTTAAAACTAAAAATAAATAATGCCCCCGTATAAAGTTGTGAAAGAAAAAGTTAACGATGATTGTACATTATAGTCGACGGGGGTTCCTTCAACAAGATAATATTTTAAAAACCATTCCATTTTTTTCTTTGGGTTATAAAATGAATGAAAGCACATTTTTTCTACCGCCAAAAGTCATAACTACCTGACAAACGATGGAGTTCCAGGATATTTAGGATGAACACAAAGAAAAACGGTTTAAACGTAAATCATATGAGTGTGAATGGTAGAGTTGACCAAAATCCGATCAATCATTCAAAACTATAGAACCGAAACACATGTACCGCCTATTGTTCGATTGGTAAAAGATCATCAACCGAAGACTCCTCAAGCGCTCAACTTATGGTGTAACTGGTACAGAATATGATATTTACTTGCACTACTTCTGAGAAATAGTCATTCAGTAATGCTTCTCTATAGATTGCATACCCAAGCACTCCACTCCGCGATTATTCAATGAAGCCACTTCGTAATCATACGTGTTCATAGGGATATTAACACGACGGGATGAACCCACACAAAACTAATATCTATGAGGCATAACTGAATTATAAATTAAATTTTAAAGCAATAACAAAAATAAATCGGTTGTGGGATCTGGACGTCTTGTAACAGTAAGCTGGAAAGGAATCAAATTTTGGGGAAGACATCGGCCCCGTTTGTCCCCGAGGGGCAGAAGTTGGAAAGCGGAATTTGGAAGCTGAATATTTATCGAGAACAACTGAAGAGAACGAGAACGTATGAGAATTTAACGGGCTGGATGTGTGAGAAATTTTACGGATGAAGTGAGAAATGGGAAAGAGAGAAAGAGAGTTGAGAGAGAGGGAGATGAGTGGGAGAGGAGATTGACTGGGGAACGGCGGTTTATGGAATGAGATAAAAGGTATAAAAGAGGTGTGAAGGAAGGTGAGAGGCGTTAAAGTGACGAAACAAAGGTTCTGATCGAAGAGATATGGGAAAACAAAGACAGCGAGGAGATTACAGGTGGAATTATGCGGATGCTGCCATTAAGTGAAGCGGATAAAGTACCCAGTTGGAAAAGTAAAGATAATTTTAATTGGACAACTCATTGATTCAATTCGCTAACAGAGGTCGTTTAGAAAGGTAAAACCACTGTGCCAATTAAGCGCCTTATCTTGCGCGTGATAAATTCTCACATTAAAAGGGATTTTGCGGCGTTTGATGCAAGCGATATCGACTCAAATGCCAAAGTTTTCGTGCACTCCACGTGAAAAGCTAAAGTTTAGCATCGAATGAACCAGAAGGACACGACTTGACGATAAAGACAAAAGCATTAATCATTTCAGGGGCTTGCCACGGCCCACTATTTCATCTACACTACTCACACGATAATGTCCCTGGTGAAGTTATTGAAGCCGACATCTTCTGAATGGCTGCCCTTCACTAACCCGGATTCAGATTGAATGCAGGCTGAGTTTTAAAAAATAAAATCAAGTATGCTTTAGACTTTTATAAAAGAAGATGGGCATCCCTCATAAGACAATTTTACCCATTAGGGTTGGAGGTGAAATGCCATGATTTTTACACCAAGGGGAAAATATTAAAAGCTATATCTTGTATGGTGTATTATCCTTCATGAAGAGTGGTTTCTGCGACGAGTTTCATTGCCGATTCCGTAATAATACTGCAAATTTCCCACTTGACGGAGTCCTCCGTAGTTAAAATGTACGTAGTTCATTGGATGAGAATGACATCGCCAAAATTCTGTTTCTATCAATTTTCGCTATCTAACGTACTTGATTTTGAACAGAAAGTCTTCGCGTTGAACTTGAAACACCAATCAAAAAAAAGTATTTATCTAAAGAATGGAATATTTTAATAGCTCTATTTTCATAGATGGTTTCCTTTTATTTTCCTCTGTAGAAAATACACGCGTAAAAACCGTTGCCAACTTCTTTGCCGATCCCCAGCTAGCGATGAAATGTAATGACTCGAATATAAGAACGGCTACAAATCGTTTTATAGTATTCTTCCATAGCTTCCTTTACCAGGACTAAAGTAAGCTATTACTCCTATTATAAAGTGGAAATCAAAACCTTTTTCTGCCATGCATAAAACTCGATTATTTATTATTAAAAGATAACCTTGAAAAAGACGCAATGCCACGACTACGTACTAAGCAAACGATACATAATGGAAACTTATAAAGTTCTCTTCTGCATGGGACGAAAACGTGAGTACCCACGGTATTGACAGAATATATGCCTTCTCATATGTCTCTCTATATAATATTACTACAAAGCCCAAAACTCTTCGGTAAAATAATTTCTGAATCATATATTTGCAGAATACGCCATTAAACCCAATTTTTTTCTGTCCTTGTAAACATTTCCAGCTATCCCCCTGCTGATCTCAATGCCTAATTAAAACATTAAATTTCTGAAACGAGAGAGGTGAGACGACTATATAGAGAAAGATATTCGTCTCTGGAATCCACGGTCCGCCTCGGGCGCATTCGTCATGGCGCGTGAAAGATGAATAGATTGCAGATTTTCAGGAGATAAATAAATAATGCATCGCAACAAACGGGAGTAATTAAGATCGAGATGGCGAGGGAGAACACATTAGGATAACAAATGGAAAGACAATAGGAATGGTGGCAGGAAAGGACAGGATGGGAACTTGGTATCAGTGGGGAGGGGGGTGGGGAGGGGAGGGTTGGGAGGGCGTGGGAACCTCACCAGAGAGCGGAACTGATTCCCCGACCGAGAACTCACCAACTCCGAGAGGCGACCGACCACCGCAGGCCATTTCCCCTCACGTCCATATAACTCACACTCGTGGTCAAGACGAGGCGAAACGAGAAACCCTCATCACATAATATGCACCTATCAAACCTTCGTAAAAATGCATGTATAATATTACATCTATGTCAAATAATGAAAATATAAAATGGAAAACCTCAACGGGTTTACAGGAAAAAAAATTTGCTTTACGGCTCTTTAATCGGCTGTATTGAACAGATAAGAGTTAGGTTTATATGAATTAAAGAAACAGCGGGAAAACTGGGTGGGGGTGGTTTAGGTTCCACTGGGTAAGAGCGATCAAAGTTAAAACGGATCGAATTGTGGGTTTATTACGAAATATGGGGGAAGAGCGTGGGTAATATCTTAGATTGCATGTGGTATTTATCATTTGTTGTTAAAAATCAGAAAGAATTAAATATAGAAAGAAAGAAATCTTATACACAAAATGTTATGCACCATACAGTCAAGGTAGCATTACTTGGGAGGAAAAAAACAGAGTAGTGGGCATAATGAATATTATATTATAAATTATATCTTTAAGATAGAAAAATGACCGAAAGAGCAGTTCATAACTTACCCTAAGTGGTATTTTTGGTTATTTAAAAAGCGTTAAGCCCCATATTGTTTTTCTCAGCGAATGGCTAAGCGTTGAAGCTTCTCGGACGTTCGGTGTCATTTAGGGATCCACGAGTAACGCAGGTAACCCGATCTCTTGTACCCCGGACCCTTAGGATATCTATTCCCGGGAGGATACAAAGTATTGTGAAATCATGTCAAACCGAGAAGACAACGCCATTAATATTAACTCATTCATTTGAGGACGGAGATATCAGGTTTGCATCTTTGTTTGTACTTACTTCGACTCGAAATCATGTACATGCTACAATTAGTCCTCGAAGCTGTCGTTCCTTTCCTTTTTCTCACACATTTTCCATACCTATAATTTTCGCACCCCCATTTTCCAATTGGAAACGAGAAAAATGAGCCCAGTACCACCGGTTTTGTTCTTTGATGTTCTCACAAATGTGCATTGATATGCTCAACAACAGAGAAATCGTAACTGTATACGGATATTAGTTCCTCATAACATTTTTCTTTCAATTGACGAGCAAAATCGATGGATCATATTTCACCAATGCAGGTTTCAGCAAGATTTAGTATTTGAATTTCTGAACCATAATTAAACTTAGTTTTATTTTCCAGGAAGTTTTTTTTGCTGCGCTAAGGGCCTGCTTTCGGCTCGTCTAAGACTTTTTTTTCACGCCATCCTGTTCTTAATTATCCCGATGCTTTTTTTTACTCACGGAAAAAATGGAAGATGCAAATGAATCATTTTTATTTAAATGACTCGGCACACATTTAAAACTTAGTACCTGCCAAGCTAGCCGAGCTAAACATTCCTCTTGGATTATTACCAACACGCCTCGGAGTCCATGTTCGCGACCCCTTTTTCGGCTATTTTATATCTGCCCCTTCCACCCCCCGCAAATAACTCCCGCTCCGGAACTCGCTCTCTCACTTAAGCGCAATCTCTGCCCCCATCCTTCTTCCACGATCCTCCTCGCGGTTTCCATCTTGTTTTACGTCTTCACCCACCTGCCGAACGGGTAGCGAGTACCAGTCGGCCTCCTCACCCACCCCCTCTTCCTCCCTTTGTAATCCGCTCACCCGACACCTCCTCTCCCCCTCCCTTCGCAGGCGCCGCCGCGTTACCTCCCCACTCGACTCCCCAACCGACCGCCACCTGGGTTGGGAAATCGCTCAGCCGAACCTCAGCGCCCATCTCCCCCCCGTGTTCCATCCGATTCGGTCGATCGGAGGCCCAAGGCGTGGCCAC
>LYUA01000359.1:949415-961829 GCA_002093875.1 Calopteryx splendens
GGGGGGTGGGAGGGAGGATATAGATACGCCATGGCGGCGCAGGTGAGAAGACATAAAAATATTGGTTTCAATTCTTCGATGTCTGCACAATAAGGTTTTAAATCAAGAAAATTATTTCCGCTGGAAATGCTCTGTTAGCGTCATTATGAAGTGTGGCTGATTATCACAAAAACTGTATTTTCTCTGTCTTATATACTATAACGAAACATCCTCCTTCAAAATGACAGCTGTGATTGATCACAGCACGATAGATTGAGGCAAGATTGAAGATGAATAAAGAAGAAACCTGAAGAAATGCTTCGTCGGATGAGGAAAGCCAAGCCGATGAGGACTGGCGAAGTTCGGCAGTTTCCAATGGGAGAAAGCTGATTTTTTCATTATTTAATTTTAATAAAAGCCATAAAACTATGTAAACAACCTTAAAGCATAATAATAAGTAACATGGAATTACGGACGAAATTCAAAACCTTTTTTTAAATTTTTGTTTCTGATAGAGCTTATTGAAGAAAAATAGGTATCCAAACTTTTCCGTTCTTCAGTCTGTCGCCTAGTTTTCGTGGTTTTCACATCCGAAGCTCGCACCCCTTTCGCCGAAGGGGGCGGGCCAACAGTTGCAACGTCACAATTCGCTTCCATTGGCCAAACCGAATCCGTTGGCGTAGTAACTATAGCGGAGTGAGCGGCGACGTTTTTCAAAACTTTCATTTCAACGGACGAAAAATGTTTTAACAGAAAACGGCTTTGGGCGCATCCACTGAATCCATTCGTGAATGAAATCGAGATTCCGCGTAGGAGTGAACGACTCCAATGGAGACAGAGAAGAGGATTCCGTTCCAGCGTGGCACACAACACATCCATGTTTCCACACAATTCACTGAATCCTACGATTTCCACCGCTGAGCTTACTAACCATGTCCCTCATGCACGAATAAAAAAAAGGTAATCATCAAGGATTAAGTAACTAAAGTCGCGATGGACCTTCATATTTTTGTTTATCCGCTTATGAGAACAGATACCTTCATCAAAGAGAACACGGATGTGGAAACAGTTTTGCTCTCTCGTCACTCCTGCATTGAGGTGGTCTGCTGTATTAGCGCTCAGCGGAAGGTGTGAGTGGTGCATGGAGGTCCATTCAAACTGAGCCAATTTCATTTCGTGGAATATCGAAAGGATAGAAAATAAATGGAAGAAATACTTCACCTAATAGGGTGCATCTCATCACTAATTCAAGACAAACTTTGAGATATAGCAAAAATGTTACTTTAGCATGAAGACCATTTTACAATATTATATTGTTTCCTTGATCGAAGGAAACGATCGTAATGACAAAAGAACATTAGTTGATCGGTTCGTTTGTTGGGAGACGGACGGGTCAATATGGCGGCAACAACTGAAGAAGGGGGGGATGGTAGGATGATGGGTTGGAGAAAAATGGTTCGCGAAAGAGAAATGCTTAGATCCGTCGTTCGATTCCCAGTCCGAATCAACTTCACGCAATCGGCGACCTTCCCCAACATCCACTTCTTCGTCCCTTACATGCCCTCTATTATTTCCCTCCATTCCTATGAAATATCTCGAGAGTTACTTGATATTTTATCCGAATGGTTAGAGTGGTAATTTTGAAAAAATAACAAATGTTTAAATATCACGAAACTTCAGCAATCGAACCCTATTGTTCGTTGTAATAATTCTTGCGGAGATGACGACTGAATGAAGCCAATCCCAAAACTAAGAAAGTCTCAGAGGGCAAAGGAAAGAATGTAACCTGGTTTTGGAGTCAGAGTAGGTATGTATTGAAAAATGTTGGGATTAGACAACCATTGCCGAACTTTACGATCACTGCGCTTCACTTGCGCAGTTGGAAGAATAATGCGGGAAGAACAGGAAAATTCTACAGAATGATAAAAAAAAAGGAAATGGAGGAATAACGTGGTCAATAGCTATAGGATATAACTAAAGCGGCCATTTCGTCACCATTCCGAACGAAAATGATTGTGGAGATAATTACTTTATCACCCGTTCTCTCTCTCTCCAATTCCCATAACTGATTTATGTTCGTCTTTTCTCCGTTTAATCAAGAGATTTTAGGTAAATCGAGTATCTTTTTTTTCACAAAGAGTTTCGAAAATTTTTCACGCCCCGAAACATTCACGCCAATTAGCAACCCGAATTTCCCCCCAAGAGCGCTCGACCGTCCTCTGCAACCCACCGCCATCTTTTATTTCCCTCGACAGCCAGGCATTACGACTCCCTGCCGATCTTCGCTGGGGCGTTTCCCGCCTGACACTTTGGCAAATAACTCGATTGCGATTCGGAATGTGGTCAGTTAGCGACGCGGTCACTATTGGACTAATTCCTGAATAGGTATGCTTATTTGCCGCCCAGTACCTATAAGAGCGAAATTTACACTTAAGCTGGACCCTAATGTCTTTTGAGCGTTCTCACGTCGTGTGGGCTTGCTAAAACTGGTTCTTTTTTCAACCAACTAATGACAGTTAAGCTTAATTATACAGCTCAAAATTATCATTATGGTTTTCTTCAATGCGAAAAGTTGGGTCTTGATTTTGTTGGTGCACACAGCCGGATGTAAACGCGGGCTTTCCGAGATCAAAATATCGTGGACTCATTAGGGAACGTAGTGAGTATCGATTAGAGACGCTAGGTGTGTGAGAGAAAGTAAATCAAGGAACGAAATTAAAATAATTAACGATCTAATGAGAAGTTATGATAAAATAAAGAAACTGAGAAAAAGCTGGTGGCCATGCACCACCCATGGTGGCGAGAGTAAAACAGGAAATAAGTGAGTCCTGAATTACTAACTACCAAAATTATCTCCATAAATTAAAAAATGTCCTTTCTAATGAACTATCTATTCCATGAATTTATATCTCTTGGGTACTCTTATTTTGGTTTCGATGTATTGGCAACTTGCAAGCTCTTAGGTCAGTCGGACCGATCTCCATGAAATTAGAGTGAATTTCACTTTGTTGCGAAAACCCTATTTAGGAGAACATAACTATATTTAAATACGAATATTATTGAACTTGGAAAAGTGGAAACTGCATTTGGAAAGGTGAAATTCGATTAAATTAACATTAGTAATTACATTTACTACGCTCAGATAACTTACATTCCGTGATATTGTTTGGAAGTGAGTAGTGCTTTAGGACGTTGATAAATAATCTTAATACATTCATTCCGAAGTAGAAAGTAGAATACCCCGCAGCAACGCTGGGATATTCGGAAGAGAGCCTCGGAAAGCAAGCAAAGAGAATTAGCGATTCGTTCGATGAGTCTCACAAACCTAGGCACGGCCAAATGGTCACCACTACCACCTTAGAGAACATTAATCTTCCAAGGCATGAAAAATTAGAATTAGATAAAGGTAACTCAATTTTTCAAATGTTCATTATTACGTGACAGCATTTAAAATGTGTAACATGTTTTCTTATGGTCATGGAAATTGCCTTCAGAATCACAATTACCTGTAAAGCGACTTAAGGCATAAATATATAATACTGTACTTTTTTCAGATGGATATTCAATTAATTATCTATGGAATAATAGTATTCTTTCATGGGTTTTGAATTTCCACTGAACTTCTAAGATGCCTACATGATATAAGATTAATTCCCAAGGCAGCCTAAACCTAAGCATGTCCATTACCGAAACCGTTGCATTTTTTTTATTACGTCGTTGACGTGAATATCTCATCAGACACTAGCTTTTATTAGCCGAATGAAAGTATCATGAAAATTGTAGCAATTAAATAATCCGTTTTCAAAGTTTTCGTGAGATTTTCAAAATATCGATAAGTTTCAGAGTTTAGTCTTCACATTCCGACAAATGTATTCAGCAGAAGAACTCCGATGAACGGATAATGAAAAATATTACATATTAGTCTGGAAATTTACGACCGAGTCACAGCTTTACGCAGTTTTAGATGGACGACTTATTTAACTAAAAATAAAATTAAACGTACAATTGTGCGAGTTTGGAAGGTTTAACGGGTCTGCAAACTGACATGGTGGATCAGTGGATAGAGCGCTCGGCTCCCGATCGGAGGGACCAGGGTTCTAATCCCGGGCGATAACATTGGGCCCATCTAAAAATCCAAGAAGTGCGATTTTCTAGATATCGGAACTTCGTGTTAAGCCTAAAGGTGGCCTAACAGGGAAAGGATCCCCCGACCCTGAATGTGTGTGCACTTCAGTCATATTCATTGACCCATCAATACCAATCTTCGGGTTGATTGTTGTGGAAGGAAAGCTCGGGCCATAATTAAATGTACAATTTATCGTAGATAAAAAAGTTTACGATCCGTTCTTTCCATTCTGGATCAGTCATCATTAGGAAAAATATGCGATATTACAAAAATCTCCCTCTGAATCACAAGCCTTTCTTGGCTCAAATTCCTTCCGTTCCTTAGAATTTCCTTCGAACTATTTCTTTAGTTTCAAAACGTTATCCTGACCATATTTTCTATCATAACATTCGATATTATACGTAAAATGCTTCTACTTTAAATCTGCAATAAAAATATGATGCCACAAGAGATTAGGCGTGTTGGATGGAATGAAGAGGGCAAGAAAGCATGTGGAAATGAAGAAAGGGTTATTGCAGAAGGTGTCATCAGAAACCTACCTTAACCGGTAAAAATGACATTAATAATAAAATAACAATAACTAATTGCTCACTATGGACTTAATACTGCGAGAAAACAGCTCACACTTACATAATAAATCAATATTTTATCTTATTCCATTTTCAAAATAAATGGAGAGTCTTATATAAATATATATCGAGTCCGTAGAGGCCAAGCTTCCTGATCGACAGTCTACACTTGCCCTTCAAGCTGGGCCATTGGCGAGTGTCTCTACAGATAAAAGTATGATAAAAATCTTGACTCTTTAAAATTCATTTCGCAGGCTTAGAAAGTAACTGTAAACTGAGTATCCAAATCAAAACTAATGTTCGACGCCGGAAAAATTGGCTCATGCCTTTTGTCTCTATTAGTATTGGTCATTGTTTAATCGAGAAATCGATTTTCAATGTATGCTCAGTCATGCTGAACGCTGACAGAGGTGTAATAGAGGTGGATGAAATGACATACAAAGCATGGTCGCTTTATGTGACTGCAGTGACTTATTAATTACAAAGTTTTGTGGCTAGGAAACATAAAATGAAGAAGACAACAGCTACAGGAATTTCGATAAAAATGCAGTTATTTAATATTCCTAACTAGAGTCTACAATCAATCAAACAAACTTTTCCCTCGTACTTTTCTTTTTAGGGAGTAATAAGAAGGCTATTAGGCTCATTACTTTACATTATGAAGGTTACTATTAACTCTTTTACGACGGAACTTTAATTGATTTTGCATATACAATCCGAATTATCAACACGAAACTGCTGCCATTCTTTTTAAGACTATACCATCATTTTCTGTTGAGTTACGACTTCCACAACAGATATATATATATATTGTCTTTTACATATTAATATGTTTAACTAGTCCTTTGTTTCAAGATAATTAAATGACCCCTTAAGTATATGATCGAATCATCGAACCAACGCCTTACCCAAATGTAGGTGCCATGTGCCGGAAATGGCACAACCATCACGGGCAATGGAATAGTTAAAAGTCATCGAATGTCTTGTCCCAAAAAGGACACTCTCGTTTGAAATTCAGGCCACTCGGAAATTCGGAAGACCCGAAAAGTTACCGACAGATTCCCATTGCTCGCTCAGAGAGGTGACCACAGTGGAGATGGGGAAATGAAATATGAGATGGAATGTAAGGGATCTCTTAGCCCTCGCCCCCGCGACGTAGCACTTCCCCTCCCTCAGAACACCCGGGAGAGAGGAATTAATCGCGGTTCACCACGGAAGAGGAAATTGCTCATTTTTATCAACTCCACCGCTCCCTCCCGGACCCGAGACGTGTATAATGGGAAAGGTATCATTTTCTGAACCCTCGCTGTGCTTACGGGAAGGGGATTAGGTATATCTTAGCTAAGAGGAGAGGGATGAGGCCCGCAGCTTATCAGCAAAATTCATATCGTGGCATCTATTCCGCCACCTCCCTGACCACTCCGCTCTTCCATTCTGATTGCGACCCCTTCTTCTCCTTTGTTTGCAGAGCATTCGGGGGAGAGTAGCGAATCCCGCAAATGATATCCGAGATTGGACTTTGCTCCTGTTTTTACCATTCCGAAAGTTGAGGAGTTTATTGCATTCTTGTCCAAATAATAAGAAAAATATATTTAAAGGTTAAGTATTAACAGTACTGGCGCACATCCGTTAAGTAAGTTACTCTTCTAACTGTCCTTTCTAACTAACGAAACATGCCCAACCGCTTCCGAGGTCCAGATTTTTTCACTTAAACTGTGAATACTAATGCTTTTTAAATGCCTGACGGGAGGAAAATACTTCCAACAAATTTGTGTTAACGATAACTGCTCCGCAATACGTTCTCTGCGAGACCACGATCGATTTTCAACCAATGCGGTCTTTTGATAAGCAAGCCAATTGGTTTTCTGTTCGGCAGAGGAGCGTATTCGCATAGAGTAAGCTCCAGCTACTCAATATAACGTACTCTTATTATCTATTTCCGTAACTTTATTGTTATGCAATAAAATTCCCCCATTAACCTAATTAGCAAAAGCAAATCTCCTAACAAGATGAACGAGAAAAAATTCACGTGCCAGAGGTAATGTTTATGACATCGAAAATACCTGTGGAAACTACTAGCGGAGCTCCCTGTCAACTGGTGAAAACAGCCGAACTAGTCTTTCAATCAGGTGATTGATTGACTCCAGGCCTCTTTTTTTCTCTCCACTGCTAATTCTCTTACGCCCTGATAGATTTTTTCCATGCGCTCCTCTTTATTTACCTCTTGGTATTCGGCATTGGACCGGCATTCCCTTTCCTTTAAGGAATTGTTTCTCAACCCATCCACTTCTTCTCCCCCACATAGTGCTCCACATAGCGTGTTACACTCCTGTCTACTTTCTCGTTCCTCACTCTATCTGTCCATTTGATCTTAAGCCTCCGATTATAATGCCAGGTCTCAATGGCTACTGTTTTTTTGTCTGATTTTGCAATGGTCCATGTCTGTGATCCATAGAGTTAGTAAAACACTCAACGGTATGGTTTCACACTATGCTTCCGTCTTCACAATCGTATTTGCTTGAGAAGAGCAGTAACCTCTTCGCAGTAAATGCCTCTTTAACTTGAGCTACTCTGCGCTTAAATGCATTCCATCCACTCTGATTTTCTGATATCCCAGCGGTGAGACCTCATGAGATCCAAATCAAAACTCTCAGACAGGAAAGGTTATCCGGATCCAAGAGAGTGATCCCCTGGATATACTTATGACTAAATCAATAAGCAAGCTACCATGGCGCAAATCAACTATAAGATGTCATGCTATCTTAATAATTTCTAAGCCAAACGTTTTATAACAAAATGAATTCAGATTATTTTGACAAGAACTCATTTATGCTTAGTACCTACTAAAGTATTATACGCTCTGAATGCGGATTAAGTGGCCCTTAACCGTCCTCCTTGGGAGTTTATCCATCCATCCCCGACTCCAAAGTAAAAAAATCAACTTCAACCTGTGTGAGAATAAAAGACGGTGAGAATTCTAATGGCGTTGGTCTTAGGCAAAGGCAGAAACCATAAGGTTGACGTCTTTCTTAGGAATGACCGTTGATAAATCAACGGTCATTCCTAAGAATTTACGTGTATTGAGCGGGTGATGTTCCAATAAATAGCTACTGATCTTAACCTGTAAATTAGTGTTGACTTGAAATTAGTTGCATGTTTAAGCAACGATCCGCCGTTTTCTTCACATCTTGCCTCTTTTTTTTTGATCGGCGTGGTCCTGAAGACAGATACAAGGGAATATGAGGGCTTAGGGAAGAAACTTTGTCCACTCTAAAAAAAAAGGAGCCCCCCGGGTATATGCGAACGAAGCAGGGGGGAAATGAGGCCGTGATGGGGGGGGGGGAATGAAACACGGAGAAAATAAAGGAGCCGATGCCTGGAAGTTTCTTAAAAGTCGTTCGCTTGGCTTCGGACGAAACCTCTTCGGGGCGAACGTGGTGCACGCGTGGAGGGAAGTCTTCACGAACGGCGCATTCATCAAGCAGCCAACATTCGTCCCCATCTCACTCTCTCCTGTCCCCCCACATCTTTCTCTCTCTTTCCCCCCGTTCTCGTTCCTTAAGTTTCCCCGTGCATCCCAATTTCGGAGCGTGCGAGAGCACGACCGCTGGTTTTCGGAGCCCGAAAGAATCCATGTTTAACAAACCGTGACTCTCGCGGGATGAATCTCTTCTCCTTTATTTATTGGATGGCCTCCCGTGAGTTGTCCATGATCGGACACAGATACCCCCACCCACGCCGCATTTTCTGTGTGAGCGGGGGAGGAGCCGTGGGGGAGGATTGATTGCTCGTTCGTGTAAGAGCGGGTTTTTCGAAACACGAAACTCCGCAGTGCCGACACACAAAAAATATCCGAATTACATCATAACACTCTTTTCCCTTCCAATTACTTTAACGGGTGAGGCATGTCAATGAAGAACCCGCGCCCATCCATGGCGGGAATAGTGAACGGCAAACTTTGCACCACTTGAAAACTCCCTTCATTCTGGGCAGCTGCGGCATTATGACTACAAATGAATTTGTATGAATAGTTAACTGCTTCTCTTCTCAGATATATTGTTTTCTATAAAATTTTCACATTACACTAGACTGTAGTGTATTTACTGGTTATTGTGTTATCACAACATTTAGCACTTTGTTTTATGCGAACGAAAACATTTCGCATAACTTTTTTTTGTACATAGCTCAAACTATAGTTCTTTGTCCCGTATTTGTTACGAGACCATAACTAATTCCTTCATTTTAAAGATAAATAAGTTTGCTCAGGAAAAATTAGTCTACATATCGGTGTAATACCCACCGGTATACCATATTTGAGCGAAATAGTTAGTCAAAAAATACAATCTAATTGACAACTAAATCAACTGACAAATCAACTCCTAATCGCATTAACCATCCATGTTTACGATCAGATATTTATGAGTAGGAGTCGTCTATGATCGTTTTGATATTTACATTTAATAGCTAACAATTGATAAAATGCTCCAAATACATCGACCATTTTGCTTTCCAAATCAAGAACGGTAAAAGGATGGGCCTTCTTGATACCACTTTCCTTAAATGAAATTTAATTTACATTCGAAGTGCTCTACCACAGGAATCAACCTGTGCTGCTGTGGCCACATCGCAAGTACAATATGCTGGATCGAAAATAAGTAAAGATTTCATTTAAATCCAACATCCAATTTGGTTTTGGGTTGGACATTTTACATTCTGACGGATGGATTTCAGATTGTCTGCCGGAGACAAAAAATCCAACGAATTGAAAATGGTTTTAATGTCCTTCCACAGCATTCGGGTAGTAAGCCAGCGATCGCCCACGAGGACTTTTGACAGTGCGATGTGCGTTTTATTTTGTGAGACACAAAGAGGACCTATGCCATGGAGAGCACGTTTACGCTTGTGATAATTAATACTGCAGAACAAAACCTTTTTGCTCTTTTGCATTGTACTTCCACAACAGCAGAAGCTGGACTGCAGTTTTCCCTAAAAATTCGTAAACTGAAATGAAATCAGTCCTGAAAAGCGTGAATAGCCTTAAAAAAGCAATGAAGAGCTTGTAAAAATGTTTCAAACTATTGTTCTGCTCCACGAACACTCGGCTTTCTCACTTTCAACAATGAGTCATCACATACTGTGACCAATCGTAAATGCCTCATTTACTTACAAAGATTTTTCGCCCGGAAGTCTCTGCTGCCTTCACTCCATTCCATGCATTGGGTGGTTCACAACGTGGATATCTCAACACTTTCGTGCGACCGGGAGGTACGACAGCAACGAGGCGGAGGCGAACTGAACAAATGAATGTTCTTTTCTGAAAATAGGATGTAAAAGAAGTGTAAAAATAAATTGTCGCGACGGGAACGATTGTGATGCGAAAACTTCCCGCACAAAACAAGCATAAATTAATTTTATAAATAAAGCATTCGAGAACGAATCCCTTCTTTCCTTCCGTCATTTGAACATGGGTTCACCTGCTGCTCACCGGCACCATGTTTGAAATCCCTTTCTCACCGGAGAGCAATCTACTCGATCTAAGTTGAATGATATAGAGAACCTAAAAACAAGGCGCTGAGCTTTGCTAGCCATTCTCGGCAGACACGCTATCCCAACATGGGTCTACCCGCCAAAGTCAATCAAAGCAGAGGCGACGAAGCAACCCTCTAACATGGCCGCTGCAATATATTTGCATCTAGATATCAGGAAACAAGATCGGATCGGTGGCAAAAAGCGTAGGTTTAGGCGCGACTTCCTACGTTTTATTATATAACTCGGTGTATTTCTTCACTTTCTGCCCCGAGAACGCTGTCGTTTCTAGGGATCGTCGCTTTGCCCGTATCTCCATCGAGAAACAAACAGAGATAATCTCGATCGCACATGAGTCGATCTTACAATGCCCAGTGGCCGATCATGGGACGTGTGAACTCCACGAGATCCTATTCCCTTCTACCAAAATTACGATTCTTCTTTACGTTGGAAAACATCGTAAGGCAGCCATTTTAAATAGCATATCAAGGTAAAAAATTATATTACACCGCGAAAATGTAGCCATTGTCTAGATTTGATTTAATACAATAGTGATTGAAGTGTTTCCATCGATAACACAGCCTTATCAAGTGAAACTGCTCTAACCTCCCAACATCACAGTTGAAATCACTCAGAAAAGTGATACCTATTAATCACTTTCCCAAATGAAAGTGCATAAAACACTCTCAGAGAAAGTCTGGAATATGTTGTGGGTACATGTATGGTAAAACATATTTAGGTTTTTTATTCATAAAATTACTGATTTTATCATCATTACATCAATATCTGACGAATTACACAACACTTTTCTAATTTAAGAAAATCCCATATTTTTCTCAGTTGCCATTTCTTTCAGCATACTCTTTCCTAATAAACTACTGCAAAAATATCGGTAGATTACAGCAAAAGAACCATTCAGCACGATCGGCGAAGCTTAAGAAAGATGTGCCTTAGAACGCCACTTTTCCGTTGTGAAAGTAATTCAAAATATGTATAATGTTTTACGTACACAGCGTATCAATGTACATAGTTACAATACTACGAGAAAAACAACGATGTAAAATGGAAATGCAAAATAAAATAGCAACAATACGTAAAAACCCTGCCTCTGGGCTTCCTCCCTGCATTGCAGGGAAGGGTGAAACCTCAAAAAGGTTATCCATACAATGTGCAAGAAATTCTCTCCGTCATAGAAGTTTCCCTTCTCCTTCCAATCTAAAATGCGATTGGCTTTCCGCTTACCCCAGACCACAATACCACATCAATAGCGTCCCGCGGAGCAGATTGAATAACGGAAGACTGCGAGAGAAAAAAAACCACCCTCTTCGTGCGAGGGCCATCCAATGGAGGACGTCCCCTCCTCCCCGCCCCGCTCATTCAACCACCCCCTGCCCTTTAATATCTTTCGACACATCTCGCGGCCCTTCACCCTGTCACACGACCCCTTAGCATGCCCATTCCTTACCTCTTCCCTCCGCCTTCGGGTTGGAGATAATTCTTAACCTTCCCCGATTGGACAAGAAAGAGGCGCCTGGATGGAGGCGCCGCGATGAAAGTTCGGCACTCTAATTTGGGCAAGCTATAGGGTTTAGAACCTTCAGTCCAAAGTTAAATGACACTAAATCCGTACAATATTCACTGTATATCGACCATTCTTCGACGAATCAGCCAGGCGATATGAATCGATGGAATCGCATTTCACATTTTATGAGTATGGCATTCGCGCCACGAGTACTAATCGCATCGTGCTTCGCATTTCCATCATAAACTGCCTTGGCCACTGTTTGAGCTCGAAACTCCATATTAAATGCTGATCATCTTATGTGAGCATCGTATATTTAATTCAATTAACCGAAGAATCAAAACTTCCGACGCACCCGCAAGTTGCAACAAATGAACACCAATGAAAACCCCAATTTCCTCTGTGTCCCCAACGCACTCAACTTTTTTCTATTTTCTACTAATTAAAATACCAATTCAATACTTAATTTATAATGCGGGAGAAATCGGTACGTTAATTCGAGGACTAGTTTTTAGATGCCAAAGAAAGAACTTGCATTATTCTCACAAGAAAGGTATGTTATATCCTACCCGTGATATCAATGATTTTATTCCCAAACACGTTTAAAATATCTCACTTGGAATAAGAATTAATATTAGCGTATTTATAATGTAGCCGATGAAACAAAGCTCATCATTGCCTCTTTAAGACGA
>LYUA01000359.1:975912-993088 GCA_002093875.1 Calopteryx splendens
CGTTCCACCCCATCGCCCTCCATCCCCCTCCATTTGGAAGCCGCGTCATTTCGAGATGAGCGCGGACGCTGGATAACAAATACAGACCGATTGGGGCAACGTGGAGTTCATTGACTTCGGATAAGCCGAGGTTTCGGGGCATGTGTGTTTTTTCGACAGGTTGGCGAAGGGGGGAAAAATGAGGAAGGAGCGCCCAGCAATCATCCGCCCGTTTCCTGTTACCCACAGGCTGCCCAGCTGAACGTCCGTCCCTTTGTTGCGAAACCTTTCCTCGAATATCAAGCGACTACTTTCCAAACGGGTCCCGATACAGCGTCGCCTTAATTGCACTAAACACCACACAAAGCAGTGTGTGATACTCAACACGCACCATCTTGTGCAAATGGAATTAGAGGTATTTGCTCTTGTTCATGACCTAAAGAAATTGTTCTTATTAGTGGGTTCTAAAAAAATACGCACTAATTGTCATTAGTGCGTACATTTTTTTGTGCTCACTGGATTCCTTCACCGATTGTGTCAAACGTTTGACCGAGCTCACTCTGTGGGGCAAAAGCATGGGCATTGATGCTACGAGTACTTCAAGTGCAACGCTCCGTCCTTTGCTCCGGACAGGCTGAAGCCGAGGCCAGGCTTCTTTTCGCCTCTTACACATCTCACTAAAACTTCTAAAGCAAAAAAATATCCACTAATCCACAATATTATCAGCTATAGGGCTGCTTGCCCTAATTATTATTAGTGGTAATATACCGAATAAGGTAGATTTCCCACCCGGCCTCAACCCTACAATAACCCTTTCTTCATTTCCGTATACATTCCACCCTAATAGCTATCCCGAAAAGTCATCAATCGACCTGAATCCCAATGTTTATTAACGAATTTTGTTCGCTCCTGAGTTTCTCCGTATCTTTCATCCTTAGAGAAGCACAATCCGTACGCATGCCAGTAAATTTTTGTTTTTGTGCTTTTAATCTTCATGGCTTATGCTATTTTGCTATCTACTGTTTTTTTTGTATTTTCCATAGCTGATGACTTTTCTTTTCAAATAGTACAATTCTTCTACTTTTTATCGTTACATTTTATATTTGCGCTTTGTACCTATTCCTGTTTCTTGTTTTGTTAATGTTCTGGTGGCACTTCCTCATCCAAATTCCAGCTTCCTCTTTGGATCCTCCTTCCTCTGCCCCTAGAGCAATATGGTCTGCAAATGGCAACATAATGTTTTTATCCTCACAGGTATACCTGACCCATGTTTTTTATTCCATCCAATACTTTCTCGAAATTGATATTGAGGATAGTGGGTGAGCAAGCATATATTTGCCGTATTTCCCCGCTTTATTCATGCTTCTTCACTGCTGGCTCCAGGTGTAATAACATCCATGCGGTCATGTTAGTCTGCGATTCACTCATCTATCTTTATAAGCAATACCAACTGTTACAATTGAAAGAGTAGGTACATTCAATCCGGAACATTTTGATTCGCATCATGAAATCGCTCTTCCGTTTAAAGGGCTTCTATGGTTCCAAAAATACTCGCTGGCGTGGACGCTAATTAACTCCAATGTAAATTTACTTACTGGAAAGTTAACCTAAGATGCTTTGGAAGCGTGTGGGTTACAAAATATCATCGCTCACAGCAACTTCGCATGCGATACTTGACAAATGGCATTTACGTGGTCTTTTCCATCTTCCGAAAATTGGCTATTCGGAAGCACGATTTGTAGTCCCCTCTCTCCCTCTCACGAACGCGCGTAATTTTGAACTCTGTGCGACTCCTGAGTAACACGCACGAGTAACCAGCAAGTCCACGAAACCACCATTAAGTCCGATATTGCCCAATTGTAATCTGATTTTTTTCTAAGAAGATTGAGCCTTTAAGAAATGAAATTACATCCTACAGCTCGTAGCTGGCCAACCCTGATTTTAAACACATCAGTAAATTATTATTTAATGAAATCAAAAAAGATTCTCAAGCCGTATTTACAGCATGAAAGCGAGCATTTAAAGGAACTGCTAAATTACTGCCCAAATAAAAAAACAGTTTGTTTTCAAAGTTGTAAGATGGTACTTAAAAATCACTTTCATGAACTAAAAAAAGTTTTCATTCACCTGATCAAGATAAATTACATTTTCGCGTGCTAAATACCATAGAATTACGCCTTGAATGCGGAAATGACAAAAGAAAGTAGGCTTAAGCTCTCTTAATTGAACGAAGCATCAAACGCTAGTCTCAATTAGTTACTATTTTCATTATAATTAGATGTCATTTTCGAAAGAAATATATCAATTTCCGCTTTCAATAAATTAGGCTAAATAGCTATTGCAAATACTTTTTCGGAAATTAACGTACTAAAGAGTATTAATAACAATTTGGGTAACATATTCGACAAAAGAGTAATCTTAGAAGGTACAAATATCAAGTACAACTGAATAACATAAGTGAAATTTATAGATAAGAGGATTCAAATTACTTCAGAGTTCACTATTAATATATTCTATTCCAACTCATTTGTCTATCTATTATCATTTTAAATAAGTGGCTTCAATTACTCACCTACTATCAATGACTAGCAATAAAGTGATCCACAAACCGGTCATCATCTCGTAGATTGGGGAATGAATAAAAATGATAATATAATAAACTCTCTTTATTGGGACGAGATTGACACTATAATAGCCCCTTCTTCGGCCTAACCCTTCGTCAGATGCATACAAAATATAAGATATAAGGGCACAATTCTTCTACTCTTTGTATTATAAAATTTCATATGAAATTCTATAATACAAAATGTAGAAGTCTGGTATTGAATATTTTAAAAATGTACGTGTAACATAATTTGAAATATCTTGGGAAAAATGTAAGGATAGGAAACTTATTCTTAGCAAAAAAAACCGGCATGAAAACAACAAAGCAGTAAGGGGGGCATGAAAAACCTGCGAGACCTACTGAGAATGGCTAATGTAGTTTTTTTGTTGAATAGTTACTTAATTGTGTTGTGCATGTTTATGCATGCAGGTATAAGCATAACAAGTAATGTCAAAGCAATAATAAAAGTTATATAATAATAAAAATATATAATAATAACAATATATAATAATAAAATAAATTATAATAAATTATAATGATCGGGGTAACCAAGTGAGGTACAGAACAATTGCAAGTATTCTGTTAATTGACGAAGTGGATATGAAAAAAGCACACGCACGCTTGAAGATTAAATGGTTTCCGACGCGCAAAAAGTAATCCCAGTGATGATTAAATTGTTTGCAACCGTATCCGACAGTCAGTCGTGCCGGCAATTAAATAGAAAATTCTTGAAATAAAAGAAAATGGAACTTCGTGTTGACGTCAAGGTATTTGTATAAAAAAATGTTAACCTAAAATTCTCTGAAACACGGGTTGGAACACTTCCTTGTTGATATTTATTCAATTATTTGCATCCTTTCCTGGACCTCTTTTCCTTGGTTTCCTTCAGCAACCAAATCCTTTTCCAACTGTACAGTAAAACTCGACATGCTTCTGTAGGAGGAAGATTAAGGAGCTTATATCGCCAGTATGTTTCACAGGTCTCTGCTCGGTAAGCGAAAATGTCGATCCCCTTCTCCTCTACTCTTACAATAAACAAATCCAATTATGCATATGATTTGAAATTTAAAAAAAAAATACGCAAAGTTCGCATAAGGGACATTATAAAATTTCGAATGTTTTGCAGTAAGTTGTTATCTAAAGTGTTTCTTAGATCCATGTACCCGAATAGGTTTGGCAGAAGGTTTTTAATTGGCTCGTCTTGCAATGCTAACGTACAGCACTAATGCTAAAATCCGAATAATACTCTAATTGGAGTGATAATTTCCGGTAGTAAACACGGAGCAAATTAATGCAGCGTGAATCGTACGCACCTTCGAAAAAAGCGTTGTCTATCTACCTCAGTCTGCTTTGAGGGCTTACATTGTAACGGAGGACCTTTCTAAAAGCGTCCAGAATAAGCCAACTAACAAGATGTCCATTGTCCGTGGAAACCATTGCTCCTAATTCACTGTGCATTGCATAGTAAATTAGCAGCACCCCGAATTCATTCCATGCCATTTCTATCTGCTCGAAAATGTTAAGGGGGAGCGGTGACTGGCGATCCCTCCTTCCGTACCAAGAGTAGGGGTTGAATCACTTCGATGGCGGATTTTTCACTAGTTTTTACCTTTATCCCTCTAGAGAGTCCTGTGTAGAGTACTTCAAGTTCAGTTCCCCACCCTTCAAATCGGACGGCAAACTGTGTGGCCCCTCGGTGCCTTTCGTTGAGAGCGGGTTAATGCCGGTTTCTCTCGATCATTCTTCTAGATTAGGACCGCCTGCCTGACCACAATGAGCTCGGTGTTACCTCTGTTGTTGGTTGTCTTCATAATAACTACTACTGATCACATTAACGTCATCGAAGAATTGATTTCCCTTAACCAGTTCCTTCTATGTCCATTGTCACGCTGTAGTGGCCCTGAATTGGGTATTACTGATAAAATAACCACCAAATTCTTTAGTACTAAATGATTCCATGATCCCGTCATACTCCGAGAGCCACCACATATACGGGTGGCAAAGGTCTACAGCTATTTATTATAATTCATTACTCTTTTGACAACGCGTTTGAAATAGAAAAAAAGCAGATGGCAGCAAAGTATTTCTATTGAAATAAGTATCAACGAGACAGACATCACCACAGGCAATTCAGCAAAAAGAATTACATGCCTAAGCATAAACTAAAAATTAGGTTACATTCCGTTTCAGTTACAAGAAATTAATATTAGTATACCATAATACACAATCTCAAAAGAGAGAAGTGAAATGCACCTACTGGAATACGAACAACAAATTCTCATAGATGCATATTAAGTGATATTCATGCATATAATCTGATTGAATGATCTGAACCCGAAAAATGAACTGATTATGAACATAAAATGGGCTACTTAATAGGCTCTGAAATATGAGCTAAAATTTACCTGGGGTTATGGCTTAAGCTCAGACTGAACAGCGAATTACTCACGAAGAGTCCATTAAAAATGATTTCAGAAGAGTTATGGGCATAATTGTATCGTCGTTGATAGATAAAATCTTATGTGCACGGTCTTAATCGTTACAACTTGGGTGTCAGAGTGGAAAGAGTTGCATGCTTACACAATAAAAGGTATTAATTCATAACCTTTAAACAATTTTTTTGTTTCTTTATAACAGGTAAGTCCCGAGAGAAACCAAAGAAAGGGGAGAAGGTGTGAAAGAAAAATGAAGGGATCGAGGCAGAAAAATGGAACGAAAGAAAAAGCAAGCATAAGCGCATCTTTGGAAATCGCCAGAGGAAAGGTGAGCTTCGTTATCTAAGCCTCCTTTTTTAACGATCGTTGAGTTCGTTAACGAGAAACTTTAAGGTGTGAAAGAGATAAAACCTTCGGAATGAAAATCATTGGATTCATTTAAATAAAAAAACTTGAATAAATTACTTTATACTCGTGACGCCTAAAAATACATAAAGAACTAGGAACAATTATCCAAAAGACGGTTGTAGAATGCCATGGAGTACATTTTACTATCCACTGAGTTTTATTATAGCTCATCACTAGTTGCTGTTCATTATATATTTCCTTACCTTAAAAATAAGCGAGGCTGAATGTTGATTTGCAATATTACTTTTGTCCATTTCTATTTCAATGAGACCGTCAAGGTTCGCGGAAAGAGATTACGAAGAGGTTTAATTTTTTTGCAAGCATTAAGGAAGTGTTCTTTCTATTATAATTTACATCATCCGAAATTGAGAATAGTAAAATGCGAAGAAGCAATGCCAATAAAATTATATTTTAAACATTGATGCATCATACGAAGCTCAATAATGATTTTGACAAAAACCGCGTTTCGAGACTCATGTTTTTCAATTCTGTCCAACGCAGCAAGTTCTATCTTCACGGCATCATCAAAGGGTTATCATGGAAGATAAATTACTGGCATAAATCATTATCCTGCATTTTTTACAGAAGAACCCATCAAATAGGTGTAATCAGTGAAAGCTGATTAAAACCAAAAGAAATAATAGAAGCAAAAGATAAAGAAGGCATAGAAAAAGAAATTTAGAAACTTCTTTTGAAAGGGATCGATTTTTCTGAGCTTCATAGACAGATTGATACGATAAATTTCATATTGATTCCTCCTAATTTTTATTTCACAATAAAGAGATTCTAACTCGAAATTACCATTGCACTCTCAGCAGCATCAAAATTCGAATTCCAGGACGCTTTTACATTAAAGTTTCCATAATTGATACTCAGGATATTTAAAAGGAAATAATTATACCATTGCATTGCTCCATGATGAAATACGTTACGTCGTGTTGGAACTTGTTATCAAAAATAAAGACGAGGATTGAAACGGATATTAAATTAGAAAAAGTGAAAATAATTATGCGAAGAGTTCGATAGCGCTAATGAGAGAGGCTTAATGAGGTTGCTTCTCTCTCGTTGCCGCTTGAGAAATTTCATTTCAGGATTTTTTTTAATTGATTTTCGCACATGAAGAACAAGTTCCTGGACTTTGAATATGTCAGGGCAGGAGATACAATCTCATCTCCCCAAACCATGAAAATGGACAAATAAAACAGTAAAGGAGGAAGATTAATTCGCACATTAACCCTAAATCATTTCCATTAACAACATGGGGAAAAACAAGTAAAAGCTTTTCATTGATTTTCAAAAAAATTGTAACAGCCAACAAACAAGTTTTAGGAGTAATCCTTTAATCGTTGCTAACTCACTCCGTTGCTCGTCATTGAAGACCCTAAAAAATTCTGGACCCGGAACCTCGAAGTGGTTATCTTGATGGGCGTTTAATTTCGAAAAAAATATGCACCAAGGTATAAGGTTGGAGAAAGAAATCCTTCAATTCTAATAAGTATCCCCTGAATACCGGAAAATACCTCAATTGAACCATTGAACTTTCCGCAGTAAACAATTAAAATGATCGGGTTAAACAGCGAATATGGTTAAATAGAATATACTAATTCTATCTTTTATTCATTAAAATACCTGTAGCAGTTTCCTCAATAGTTATTTAGTAGGTGAAGACGTTAAAAAAACATGTGAAATAATTAAAGAGATTCGCACACTATATTCAGTTATTGTTTGCAATCATACCTATACAGCAACAGGGATACCTTCTTGGAAAACAAAAGAGCACACCTAATGTATCAAAAGAGTATTTCATATAATTAGATGTTTCTATTCACATTTAGCGTAATTCACAATGCTTCAATTTTATTATAAATTCAAAAAGTGGAACACTAAATTAATACAAAATTACAATATAAACCCGTTTCAAAGTCTCGATTGTTATTCGCGGGGGATCAGCATTGGAGCTCTTGTAACAAAAACTCGTAAGTAACATTCCATTCAAAGAGGGTGTCATAGCTTATAGTTGTTCAGCACTCTTTGACCAATAAAACTGGTCATAAATTGCAGGAAAATTTTGAGTCAACGAGATTTTTTCCTTAGGCACCTTTCCAGTAAGGTAGAATGAGGTGAAGGTACTTTAGGCGAGTTTACAGATGATATTTTGACCTAAAGGACTGACCAGTGAGTTTGGCTTTTGCCCTCGGCATGCACCTTCAAAAAGCCGTCGTGGACCGTTGGAGATTTTGAAAGATGTTCCTGTTTTTTGCGGTCTTTCGCATACCCCAACAAGTCACCATTCGCTTCATGCAATTTTTCATCGGCTTTCACCAATACGCATGAAAAGTAAGAGCAGTTTAATTAATGATTTAAAAAATCTTCCGCTCCTATAGGTGCTTTATTAATACCCGATCCGTTTTGCTTCATGACATGACTAATATGGATTAGCCTTTAGTAAGCTCTTTGTCCGCGAATAATCTAATGTCAATCATGTAAATATTAAGGAATATATTTACATCAGAACGCACAATTTTGGCTTCTAAATGCTTCGGTTTCTGGGTCGCATAACATACTTTTACAAACACGTACTCTAAAAAATTATTTTAATGAGGAATAAAGCACATTTACTTACAATAGCCACAGCTATCATTTACGGTAATTAATACGAACCATCCCTCCAACATAGTATATATATATAGCATACGCACTTTAAATTTAGTCTATGTTTTTAATAATTAAGAGTTTTAACTATAGCTATAATTCTAACTTCAAAGCATTTAATATGCAATAATATTTTAATTCACTCAAGCTGGATTGAATAATTACCTTGGGGAGAGTGATTGCCTCAATAAAATTACATTCCATATTAGAGACAACCGAGTCCCTGCAACTAAACCTCTGCGACGCATTAAATAGATACGAGGTACGTGGAAAAATTATCTAAAGACTCTTCCAAAATAATCTACATAAAAAATTCTTTTGTGCCTCATGATACGCCCTCCCACTTCGGGGTAACTCTAAAAAGCCAGATTGTAAGTTAGTTCTCGGAAACGTACTCTCTTCCATTGATTTCTTCCATTCTACTCTGTCCTAGCATAATTATATCACCTCTGTCACATTCATAAATCGTTTCATGCATTTTTCTTCTGCTCCAGATTCTTCGAATAATACTTGTCTTTAAAAGTCTCTTCGAACACCCTTACTCATAACTTTCTCAATCTACCCCCTCCCCTCAAACTATTTAGGTACTCTTATCTCAATCGGTTTGATGATTCGAATCTTACCCATTATCCATGACCAAACCACGGTAGCACGAGAATTTCATGATTGTCTGTAACCATTGTAGCAAAGGATATGTGTTGATTTAATAATAATTTAAAGCTTAAATGGGAATTTTTAAGATAGATCAATTATTTTGTACACACAAAGTAAAACTATGCATGCAATGAAGATATTAAAAAAAGCCAGTATCCTCCACCACACATGCAGATGTTTCCTTATGTAATCTAGCCGATCCCAATCGTTCGCTTTTCCTTGTCACCACTGTCGAACGTCCATTTACAATTAAGCCGCGGCCTGCGCCTTCCTCGGAGCAACAAAAATCATCTTACGCGCGACGCACACAAAAACTTCACAAGGCAATCGCTTACGTGATATGAGACAAATTATTCACACTCAAGGAGATGAGGAAGATCCTCAGCTAGCCCTGCGAGAAAGGACTGGAGAAGACGGAGAGAGAGGGAAAGCGCCTGCCGAGAGAAGCGAAGCGTCTTTTTCACGCCCTAGCGACGAGTGTATCAGAAACCCGCGCGAAAATTACACTCGGTCGCTGGGAGTTATATCTTCATAGCCGTGAGCGTATTCCGCTCGTGGCAACGGGAACTGAGACCCGAGTGCTCGCTAGACTATGAAATTATGAAATGGGGGCGATTTTTCCGTCTCCACGGAGCTGAAAATAAGGGAGGCTGTGGGTGGAGCTCACACGGGTGCACACGAACACACTGGAGCACGGAACAGCCGTCGTGTCACGACTCGGATATTGAAATGGAACGGAATGCATAATGAACAACTCATGACTGAAATAAATCGTAGCACCAGGTTGGAATACGCATTCCTGCATTTTCGTAAGATACAAAGTACACATTTATGTGCGCACAAAGCCAGTATGCAAAATGACGGCGAATGACTAAAACGCTCCGTTTGAGTTTTCATCGGTAAGATAGGGGGTTTGCATCAAATAACAATTCATTTCTTAAAGCTGGTATGGACAATACATTTTTTCAAGGGAGAAATTATATAAAATGCTAAAAACACAAACATATGTTCTATTAAACATAGAATAATGGAATATTTCTACAGCTTCCATGAAGCACCTGCATTGATACTACCACAACATAAAACATTCATTTGCAAAAAGAGGTAAAAAACATGACATGGCAGATATAAAAACACGTAACATATTATTGTCCAATGTGAAATAATTGGAACAAAATATCTCCTTAGCACATGAAAGACAGGCTCTTTCATATTTATTAAAATTCGTAAAGTTTTTTTCTAACGCGTGATACCCACGTACTATTCTTGTCTACCAACCTTCTTCGTGCCCAAAACGTGTTCTCTAAAGCCATAAAATCTACTGCAAGAAGTAGAAATCAATGCCCTCTTTATCGTCGCGAATGGAGAATCCACAATTAAAGATATATTTTAAAATCGCGAAGAGAAAACCTTAATAAAAATATTGCCTGTGAATCAATTGCTTGAAGATAAACCATTAAGTAGCCACAAATGGAGTTAGAAAAGATATAAATTGGTCTCATAATGCGTTATTCACATGGAAAACCTTACTAGCTTCCAAAACACAGAGAGCATCACGCGTCAGTTCAACACCGATGTCCGTAGGAGTCCCGCAAAACAGTTATCTTTGAAACCAAGATCCAAGACCTGATCGGTCAGAAAAAGTTTACATACCAAGCTTCATTTCTAAAGTCGAAAGATGCAACAAAATTCTTGAATGCAATTCATAAGATTTTCCACCAGAGGGCCAAATTGGGCCAGCCAGACCAACGCCCACGGTTCCGCCCATGTCGAAGAAGAATCTCCCAGCAGCCACTTAAACAGAGAGGTCATGGAGGAAAATTACGAATCATTCAATTCGTGCGCCCTCAAATCTTCACGATGAAACCGCCCCCACGCTCTCCTCACGCTTCCTGCAACTCTCCCTACTTCCTTTCCAAAAGCCGTTCTCCCCACCACATCCCGTCCTCGAAAAAATAACCCGAAAGAGAAGCCCCCCTCCCCCGAGCGGAGATGGAAATCGCCCGCGTGAAATTCTCCAAAACATCCTCGCGCTCCCAGTCACCGTACGGTCCGCCGCCTTCCATGACCTTTCTCACACGGCGGAAGGAGAGACAGAAACTACTCCGTCTCCCCATTTCTCTCGTTGGGTGGTGAAAAAAAGAAAAGTGAGAGGAAGCTCATGATAATGGCCAACTCGAAAGCTCGTAATAATGGTCAGTGTAGTAACGTTCACACTTGAGTGTCGGTGAATGCGAAGCAAAGAGTTCGCTGACATTGCCACTTGCTGCAGGCAAATTTGTTTTTTGATGGATTGAAATAAAACAGAAGCTGCGGCATCACATAATTTGTGAGGGATAGAGTTTTTCCCAAATTAAAAAAAAAACAATTTGGCGATATTCACAGTCAAATTTCCCTCTTCAGTAACATCTTTTAGCAGATTTAGGACCGACGGCTGAGAGTATATTTAGAGGGAGGAATTAAGGTTAGGCATGTTTTAAGGGACGCAGGAAGGTACAAATGGTGTGGAGTTAAAAATGTTTTGTTGTAATGTGGGGTGTAAGGGTATTCAGCGTGTCGTGTAAGCGGGGCCTAGAAGTGTCCCCTCAAAAACTATCAAGCGTTTGTGAGAGATGAATTCTCCCACCTTTCGGGTTGATGACTACGGTTGGTTCTGGGAGCGAAAGACGTTTTTCTTCCATTCGTGGAGATGGGGTAGGGGAGGGAGAGGAAAAGCAGAGAGGGGAAAATCACGATTAATTCTTTTCATCCGCGTTCTCCTTTTTTTAATTTCCATCCTTGACCGACGTCCGTCACCACGGTACAGACGCTTTGGGCGGAAAAAATCTCCGCCCGTCGATCAGGTGATCCCGATACCGTAACGATTCCCTGCCCTCGGCCCCTCCTCCTCCATCGATCGCAATCGATCATTTTTTTAAGAAATGGTTGAGGCATTGGTAACTACCCTGTGGCACAACATGGAGGGAGCACGTTCAATGAGTGTGTTTCGTCTCCATCAGTATTCCTGCGAGTGAAAATACAAGACATTTTTCGTTTGGGAAGAGAATGGGCTCATTATTTTTGGGCAGGGTTAGACAGAAACATTAAATGCCCAAAGAAAAAAATCAATTTAAAGGTAGACGGGTTTGAGTATTTTCCTCAGAATGTTGACGGATATTTTTCGTAAACATATAACTTAATCACTAGCATATATCATATCACCAAGATTCCATATTAAATAAATATACAACTATTAGTTTGCACTAAGTGTGCTGGAAATATCCCGTCTGCGACGAGTTCGACGATTTATTACCGAAAAATGGATGACCCCTTCTCCCCAGCATGAATGAAAACAACAACGAAGAGGAACGAGAAATGGTTACAAAAACTAGCTCTTTTGGAAATCTTGAAAGAGAAGAGATATGTGATAAACAAAAATATGAGCGAGGCGGACATAGCTTTAAAAACAAATGATGAAATCGTTTCCTCTGGCTCACAAAGGCATGATCGGTAAAACATTCTTGTCCCTTACATTAATCGTAAAAGTGGCGGTGAAAAAATGTTACCAACAAAAAATATGGTGAAACACTCCAAATCAGCACATATTAGGAAGGTGGAATAAAATTTTAATAATTTGTTTATCAAATAAAGTACAACAGTCAAAGGGTCGGCTTGAAAATGGCGCCAATTAGGTTGTTGCTTTTTTTCGACTGTATAGGTACATAATTAACAAAGAAAAGGAAGCCAACTTAAAGCAGCAATGTAAGCGAAACATTTTACTTAGCCATTAAGGGTGAGCTATAAAATCTATTTCTCTGAGGAGCACCTATTAAGGAAAAAACTACCATTCCTGTCGTGTCTCGTGAAATAAAACCAATGCCCACTTCAATTATAAATGCTGACCCGCACAGAGAGGAGATAAATTGGTCGCAAGCCTCAAGACTTTCAGAGGGCATCCCAACTGCGCAAGATTTGTAACATTTTTTTATGGAAATGCGTCCCCGAAATTTCTTTTTCTCCTCTAGGCTCTTCTCCAGGACTTGGTGCCTGCCGCAGCGCATAAAAGGGAACTAATGATTGATAATTAACGACCCAACAGATAAGGATAAAATAGAACTTACATTATTTAACTTGTGTACAAATCTCATACTACGCTCATTCATTGTCATATTCCACAACCAGGAACATACCTATTTATTTTAAAGTGATTTCCACAGATCCGCGTTAAATTCCCCCCTCAGCCCTAGGTAGCCATGCATACACGGAACTAAATTCTTCTCTCCTCCATTCCTTGGCGTTTTTTCCCTCTGCGATGAGTTAGCTGAAAATTTTCGATCAAGCTATTTATGCACCGCTGCACGTTTTCGTAAACTGGCCATCGCATTTTCTCTGAGCTGTGGGAAGCTCTCAAAGGTTTCCGCTAACCCTACAACAAAAACACCTCTGTCGCCTTGGCTTCCATGATACCATGACTACAGCATGGAAACCGAAGACGCTCGCGGAGAAAAATTCTTCGCCAGTGGATGAATCGCATGTTATCTTATTTTTTTAATGCTTTGGACGATGGACAATAGCTGCGTGACCGAGGCGTGCGCTATCATTCCAAGCGATGTCTAATACTAAAACCCTCTCATGCCTTATGGACATTTATCTCTCGGTTTCAAAGTTTCAGAAGTTTATCACGGAAACGGAGTATATAGCTAGTATTCATTTAGGCGCCATTTGACTTATAATTTAGAAGACTAAGTGAAAATAAAGATTAATTAGGTTATTTAACATTAATAAATACTGCATTAATAATGACTCTACTCGACGTTCCAGAATCATTTTCTGTTTTTCAAGCACTAATAGTGAGTAATAAAAATGTACAGTCCCAATAAACAAAGGCAGAATAACGGAATTGAAATCGCAGAGGGTATGAAGCTGGCTCATTAGGGTAGAAAGAAGAGATGAACCTGGGGCCAGCGCGGAAGCTCCTGTTTAGCACACGAAGGAAAGAAAGCACAAATTAAGTGAGTTTATCTCCGAAAAAGCATCAGGCAAATTTCATGCAAAGCAAATATCATGTGCATCTCATGACAGGGATTTCATTCGATAACATTCAATGCTATAAGGCTATTGATTGGCTAAAGTTAGCTTTCGAATAAATTACTTGGTGCACGAATTACTTGGTTCTCTACATGACATCCCTCAACTTTTCACGCATAAGGACGAAGAGAAGAGGTTTCCTGTCTAGGCGTTGCATAACTTATATTTTAAGCAAACAAACTTCAAAGAGATGAATGAAGAGATTCTGAGTAAATATGATCCAAAAATGCAGTCTTTAAGTTTCTATTTAAAATTAATAGGAATATATATCAATGCTACTAAAATAATTGTGCTATATTTCTTTGATAAAATGTTTCTTTTAATTGAATAAAAATCCACTTGGCGATTTAATATGCAAAACCATGTCATCTTACCGAACCACAGAAAGATTTTCCATTCGTAAGTAATCCATCCAGCCGGGGAAAAGGTTGTGATAAAAACACTTTCTCACTACTTTCAATTTTCGAATGAGCGTAATGGAAAATTAGAAATTTCAATCTCTCGAGCGAATAAAACATAAAATAAAAGGTTCCGTGAATGGTTAGTTAGGGTCATTAGGATGTTCCGTAAAAAATGACAATTGTTCTCACATAAGTAGGACTCCGAGGAGTCGCTTTCTAAGTCAGGAGGAACGAGATGAAAAAATGGTCGCGCAGTCGAAAATTTTACTGCGAAATAAACTTTTAGCACTCAATTACCCGTTTCGAAAGTGGGGCGAGACGAAAATGACCATTTCCTTCCATGAATTACCTCCTTCAAGGCCTTAAAAATTTAAGATTCATCACTGTCGACCAAGCAATTTCTCTGCACTGGACCCTAACATGACTTTGCTTTAAAACGTGACAGGTAAAGCAGCTGCAAACTCCAAAAATTTACGACAGAAAACAATCTCAATTTTTTTTCAGTCCCAAAAAAAGAACAAACGAATATTCCATCTATACCTAAACATGATACCGTTAATGTCACCTTCGAATTAATATATTCACATGTGTTGATCCGTTAAGTAAAGTCCTAACGTAATACTATGTTCCATGCACTAAGTTAATGGCAAGCCAACCGGGCAACAGGTTTGATAAATTATTCCCTATTCACTGACATTATTTCAGTGAAACCTATTCCAAGCTAACTGTCTTCAGTTGATTATAGGTATTTTGAACACTGGAGTAACATCAACTTGCCTTTATGGGAGCAACATTAAAGGATCTTCGAATTGAATGACTTATAAATGAATGGTTTTCGTATTCCAGCGTTTTTTAACTAAAAAATGCAATTTGATTCCGATGTAGCACGTTCAGCAAACTTTCTCCATTTTTTGGCTAGAACAGCTATTTAACTCCCCTCAATCGATAGTAGAAAATATTTAAAATCGAGAGGTACACAGCCACACTCCCTACACCAATGCCATAAAATGTGAGGATAAAAGTGCGGGGCTCGATATCCAACTCGCTTTTCCCCATATGCCAGCATGAAGTGTGGAAATCAGTTTACAATGGACGAATACTAAAGATTCCGCATGGCTGGCCACGCGATTATCCCCAGCAACGGACAAACTTCTATAAGCAGCCAGAATACGTAATAGTGCCCCCCCATCCTCCTGAAATATATCCATTGTATTTGCGGAATGGATGAAGAAATGCCAAATCAAGCGCTCTCTGGGGAGCAGCACGTGGAAACGCATTTGTGAGTCCAGCGGAGCGGAGCGTGGAAAATAAAAAGGGTTTCTGAAAACCTCGCAATCCTTTTGTACGTGTAAATGAAAGAATTATCTCAAAAGCTTTTATCCGTCCGAAAGGGCCGCCATCTCTCGCCCCCAGTCCGTCATTAACCCTCTTCAAATAAAAGTTAAGACCGAAAACAAACGGAGTTCTCGTGATTTACCATCACGCCAAAGGATTCCATTGAGTTCGTTCGACTCCGTGGTATTTTTATTTCCTCCCGACAAATTCTCTTCCATAGCCAAACATTAAGAACGCTTTCCCGTTCTACGCACGGCTGGGAATCCAAAATCGGCTGGTTAAGAGAGTTAAGCCTCAAGGAGCATTAGAATTTTTCGTGTCGGTTAATTTTTGACCAAAATGCACTAGAATATGGCGCATTATTACCCTGCGCGACGTTATATGTCGACCAAATTACATAGCCCAAATTATTTAGAGCTCAGAGTATATAGAGTATGTACAAGGTGGAGTATTTTTGAAATCCGAATACAATTATCGGATTCTTGCTAAATTTGTCAAATTTCGATCGAAAGTTCTCCATTCTTTATACCGACCAAACATTATAGCTAATGATAGCTATGGAATAAGAAATATAATGGCTTCAAAATTCTATTGGCTGAATTCCATAAGTATGTTTTTATTTTGTGAATTTCTAGCAATATTAGAGTCGGATGCAAAATAAACAAAATAATTGCCATTCCAAGAATAATGAGGATATTTTATTTCGTGAAACACAGTCTAGTATTTCTAAGGCATGCTTGTGGAACTAGAAATAAAGACATCCGAAAATTAAAGGACTAAATACGAAAGTTTAAAAAATTTCGTACCGACAGTATGATAAAAATCACTTACTTGATACGGCATTACCGAATACAATTTTTAATTTTTGTTAAGTTGCGCCTAAACGCCGTTTACCCAAGCACAGTTTTTTTATGCTGATGCTCAAACCGTGATTGATTGTTTTTTTTCTCTGTTTTGGCTAAAAAATCTTAAGCTATCATGGGTAAAGCATGGTCAAGAAATGATAATTCATAATAATGATAAATTTTTTCGTGCATAGAAAATTTGCAGACCGTGTCAAAATGTTTGATCGGTAAAAACCCTCCAGATGAAAGGCTTAAAGAGGCGGGAACGGCGATCTCGGCGAATAATTCACGGAATTAACTGGGAGAGTCGATGGGTTCGTGTTCCAAACCATTTAAAGAGGAAGAAAGCGGAAGAACGGCGTGCGTCCGCGCGCCGAAGGGACGTCGTCGAGTCGAGACCTCACACCAGGCGAACAATAACCGCTCTACGTCACACACCTCGAAACGATTTATGGGCGCTCCTCGCAAGCTCCACTTCGGACTCGCCAAGCAAGAAGTACCTTCTCTCCTCCGCATAGTGGAGGGAGACGCAAAGGACCACTCCCCCCCGACGCCCCTCAAGAACCTTCCTCCTTCGCCTTCCTCCAGCCTCCGCCTTCCTCCACCACCTAGCGCTTCTCCTTTTCCTTTAAATAAGTCGACCCCTCCCGTCCGCCCGCGGAGGATTCCTCCGAAAAAATCCTCCACGGGCAGTCTCCATGAGACTTCCATGTTTATGGAGCGCCGAGCCTTCCCGTTCCTGCCCTTGGCCTTCCGTGTGTGCACGCCGTGTCACCGCTTGCAGGGGGGGGGGGG